>SJYC01063138.1:0-23955 GCA_006408675.1 Madoqua kirkii
GGTGGCTTTCCCCCTCTTTAAAAGTATATCCCTCTTCAAAGGGAAAAAAAAAATTTTCCTCATCATCTGAAATCTTCCTTTTTATGTTAGTTGTCTATCCTCTTTCTTCTCTTTGGATATTTTGTATTTCTGTAGAAAAATATTTTCTCATTTCTTCTTTTTTAAATGTTTTTTACTGTGGTAAAATGAAAAGTGGTTTTATTTCACCATGTTTCACTGCACAGCTCAGTGGCACTAAGTACATTCATGCTGGCTTTCAGCTGGGCAAGCCTGTCTCTGGTTTCCTCCAACCACAGCTCTGGATCCTGTGTACTCTGGATACTACTTACAAGGACTCTCTTTTCTTTCTGAGGAGCTATCGCAGCTCATCTAACTTACCCAGGGATGAGAGGGTTTGAAACCGTTTTCCTCTCTCTCAAAGAGAAGATTTTAGCCTTGCAGTGTGGTGCAGATGGTGGCTAAATCCCCATGTCCACATGTGTTTCAAAACACAGCACAACAATTTTCAGAGTCAGGGCATGTGTTCACTTCCTGAACCTACAGTTAACAAAGCACAGAAAACTGGGTGGCTTAAATAATAAACATTTATTGATCTCACAGTTTTGGAGGCTAGAAGTCCAAAATGAAGATGTGGGCAGGACTGGTTCCTTGAAAGGGATATGAAAGAGAGTTTGTTCATGCCTCTCTCCTCACTTCTTAAATCTTCAGCTTTTCTACCTTTTCTTTACATCACTTTGCTTCTGTGCATGTCCACATCTGTGCCCAAATGTCTCACTTTATATAAGTGAGACAGGCTGGGACCTGGAACCTTTCACTGCAGTGATTGCATCTGGACACACCTCTCATGTGACAAAATACAAATAAATTATATGGGGCTAAAAATAACTGTGTGCATGCACAGTTGGGGCAGATTCTGGACAAAAGATCCAAAGAGACCGAAAAGCCCAACTGCCGCTTTTAAAGAGCCTGAAGCAAAACTGGGTGTTGGGAACAAAGGCAGAGTACTGAGCATTCCCCCTGCACATGCCACCACCTAAGGGGTGTCTGGCACCCTGGATACACCCCTACCCTCACCCCAATAAGGATTGCGGATTGCGTCTCACCCCCTCAGGGAGCAGGGGAATCTGTTGTTTGTTCTCTCTCCCAGCACTGCAGAAGGAGCTAGCTGCAATAAAGTCTTGCCTAAATTTTTTATCTTACCTCTGATCAATTTCTATTGATCAAGGAGGCCAAGAACCCTGGTCGGTAACATAAGGACACCAGTCACACTGGGTTAGGCCCATCCTAATGACCTCATTTTAGCTTTACTAGACCTGCAAAAACCCTATTTCCAAATAAGAGGTTCTGTGAGTTTGAACTTCAGCATAACTTTTTGTGGGGGATAAAGTTCAGTGTCTAACAGAAAATAAAATTTACCTTTCTCATCATTCCTGTCAGTCAGAATTCCATCTCATTTTAAGCGTGTGCCGTGAATCACAGAGGTAGAAACGTTTGCAATTTATTATTTTTTCGAGAAGTGTCCAATTCATCTAATTTTTCAAATTTAACTTTTGAAATGTAATCATAGGCTTCCTTTATCACTAAAATAAAACAAAACAGCAACAACAAAAATCTCACCTGTATGTCTCTTTCATTCCTAAATGTGTTCTCTGGTTCCTTGTCTAATTTTTGTTTGTTCAAACCATCCAAACGCTTGTCTCTGAGGTATCTAAGAACTAGGTTTTAGTCTTGTTAACTCTTAGAGTTTATAAAGAATTCTATTCATGTAAATTTTAGTTTTTGTTTCTTTTTTCTTCACATGGGTTTTATCTTGGTATTGTATTTTTGTATTTTTAATTTCTAGAGTTAAATTCTTAATTCATTTTCAACTTTTGTTCTCCATTAAATTTATTTACGGCTCTCAGTCCCCATACAGAAGTTCTTAATTTTGTTGTGCTGTAGGCTGTTAATTTTAAACTTTATGTGTAAGCTATTTGTATCCTGGCTAGAAAATCTTTGCTTTATTCTGGATCATAAAAATATTCTTGTATATTTTTGTCTAGAAACTTTACTATTTTACCTTTTACACTGACAGCTATATACTAGAATTGATACTTGTATATGAGGTAGAATCAGTATCTTTTCCCCCATTACTATCCAGTTGAGCCAAAACCATTAGGTGGAAAAGACAATCCTTTCCCCATCTATCTTAAATTCCAAACTATATATGTGTGGCTTTATATATGTGTAAAAATATATGTATTTTTACATTCTCTTCTGACCTATTCATCTATATGCAGCAATACCATTGTGACTTAATTACTGTAACATTAGAACAAGTCAATATCTGCCAGTGTAATTTCTTCAGCTTTGTTCTTAAAGACTATCTTTGATATTCTTGCCTCCTTCCCTTTCCGTGTCAACTATGAAATATGCTTCTAAACTTTCATTCTGCTGATTTTGATTTGAATTGCTTTGAAATCTGTGGGGCAATTTGGAGAAAATTCACCTTCCAATATTGTCTCCTAGTCTATAAATATGGTATAGTCATCCCTTTATTTAGTTATTTTGAAATTCTTCTCAATAATGGTTATAATTTTCAGTGTGTATGTTTTGCATATCTTTCATTAATTTCCAAATATTTGATTATTATTTTAATGCTATTATAAATGTTTTAAATTTTTTTCTATTTAATTTTTAACTTGCTTTTGTCTTAACCATATAAAATAACTCATCGTATAAGGACCTTTTTTCTTGTAATTAAACAATTTCATTATCTCTAGTTTTAAGAGAAAATGGGTTCATATAGTGTTTTGTCTAAAGGATATATGTTTATTCAACCACCCTTCTATTGTTGAACATTTCAGTAGTTTGCATTTTTCTGCCTTTATAGATAATCACAAATCTTAGCCATCTAATATCACTGTTAGACCTCAGATTTTTTTTTAATTTTATATAGGAGTGTAGTTGATTTACAGTTCTGTGTTAGTTTCAGGTGTTCAGCAAAGTGATTCAGTCATACACATATATCCATTCTTTTTCAGATTCTTTTCCCATGTACGTTATCACAGAATATTGAGTAGAGTCTCCTGTGCTATGTGGTAGATCCTTTTGATTATTTTATATGTAGTGTGTATATGTTAATCCCTAACTCCTAATTTATCCCTGCCCCCTACCCCCACATTTCCCCTTTGTAACCATAAATTTGTTTTTGAATTCTATAAGTCTGTTTCTGTTTTGTAAATAAGTTCATTTGTATCATTTTTTTCAAGATTCCACATATAAGTGATATCATATGATATTTGTCTTTTTCTCTCTGACTTAAATGCATCCACGTTGTTGCAAATGGCATTATTTTATTATGGTTGAGTAATATTCCGTTATATATATGTACCACATCTTCTTAAGTCATTCTTTGTTGATGGACATTTAGGTTTCTTCCATGTCTTGGCTGTTGTAAATAGTGCTGCAGTGAACATTGGGGTGAATGAATCTTTTCAAATTCTGATTTCCTCTGAGAGTTTGCCCAGGAGTGGGATTGCTGTATCATACAGTAGTTCCCTTTTTAGTTCCCACCAGAGAAGGCAATGGCATCCACTCCAGTACTCTTGCCTGGCAAATCCCATGGATGGAGGAGCCTGGTGGGCTGCAGTCCATGGGTTTGCTAAGAGTCAGACATGACTGAGTGATTTCACTTTCACTTTTCACTTTCATGCATTGGAGAAGGAAATGGCAACCCACTCCAGTGTTCTTGCCTGGAGAATCCCAGGGATGGGGGAGCCTGGTGGGCTGTTGTCTCTGGGGTTGCACAGAGTCGGACACTACTGAAGCGACTTAGCAGCAGCAGCAGCGGTATAAATGGGTTCCCTTTTCTCCACACTCTCTCCAGCATTTATTGTTTGTAGACAATTTGATGATGACCATTCTGACTAGTGAGAGGTGATACCTCATGGTAGTTTTGATTTGCATTCCTGGCTGGCACTAAGCAAAGTGTACAATATTTTCTCCACACCTGAAACAGATATTTTCTTTAGCTGTCATTCACATCTACTCAGAGTGTCTCCCAACTAATAAAAGGTTTGTCCTCATACTAGGTCTTTCAGGTTTGACATTTATTGATTGTGAATTGGTCTAGTGCCATTCAGTTCAGTTCAGTCGCTCAGTCGTGTCCGACTCTTTGCGACCCCATGAATCACAGTATGCCAAGCCTCCCTGTCTATCACCAACTCCCGGAGTTCACTAATCTGAACTGGATACCATCCTGTGATTTTGTTGATAGCACCACTTCTGACTCAGTGTTCGTGGTCTTGCACATTTCTCTGCTGATTGTGTTTTCCCTTCATTACTATCTCTTTATTATGGGAAATCTGGAAAATAAATGTAGCTGCTGCTGCTGCTAAGTCACTTCAGTCGTGTCCAACTCTGTACGACCCCATAGACAGCAGCCCACCAGGCTCCCCAGTCCCTGGGATTCTCCAGGCAAGAACACTGGAGTGTTGTCATTTCCTTCTCCAGTGCGTGAAAGTGAAGCCGCTCAGTCATGTCTGACTCTTAGCGACCCCATGGACTGCAGCCTACCAGGTTCCTCCATCCATGGGATTTTCCAGGCAAGAGTACTGGAGTGGGTTGCCATTGCCTTCTCCAGAAATAAACGTAGAGAAGTATGAAAATGAAAATAAAAATCCTCCACAGTCAGGGCTTCCCTGGTGGATCAGTGGTAAAAAAAAAAAAAAAAAAAAAAAAACCCTCCTGCCGATGCAAGAGACACGGGTTCAATCCCTGATCGAGAAGGATCCCATATGCCTCAGAGCAACTAAGCCTGGGAGCCACGACTACTGAGCCCTAGAGCCCATGTGCCACAAGAGAGGCCACCATGAGATGCCCTCACATAGCAGCTAGAGAGTAGCCCAAGCAGCAGGCCCACCATAGCCAAGAAAAACCCAAATAAATAAAATAAAAATCATCCATAGTCCCCCCGTTCAGGGGTAACCCCTGTTGTCATTGTGTATTTTAAATAGGGGTCTTTCTTCTCTTCCTTAACTCTGTTTGTGGGACTTTCCTATTTTCATTAAGCATTTCTAAAAAAGAATGTTTTTTCCAAGTTTTATTAGCATATAACTTGACATACGGCTGTACTGTGCAAGTTTAAAGTACGCAGCATAATTTGATTTGTATGTATTGTGAAATGATTACCACAACGAGTTAACATTCATCGTCTCATAGATACAAAGAAAATAAAGTACTATTCTCTCAGGAAGGATGCTTTACAGCTTTGCGTGTCATCCTTGTACAGGCCCTTCTCTGCATGGCGCTGCTCTTAGTAAATGAGCTGCCGAAATGAGCACAGAAGAATGCTTTTAACAACCGTGCAATATTCTATTGGGTGATTACACTGTAATTTATTGAACTAATCCCTAATGTCAGGTGTTTTAGGCTCTTTCCACATCTTTTGCTTTTATAGTGTTTTCTCCTCCTAAAAATGACCTTAGTGGAGGTCCCATGTACAGGTATTTAGTCCAAGTAGTTTAGACACAGGTCTGCTGTTTGCTGATAAATGAAGTCATATAAACAAGCACTAACGGCAACAGAGCAGCCAGTGGTGTAATAGCAGTGGTGGGTCATACCCTTTGCTGTGATCACCTACCAGGCACTTGGCCAAACCCTTGATATGCTTTATCTTATCAAATCCTCACTACTACTTTGTGAGGTGTTTATTACTATGTCCCTTCCCTGCTACAGATATCTGCCTCCAATGGAGGAGGTGCAAGGTCTGCTGTTTGCTGATAAATGAAGTCATATAAACAAGCACTAACGGCAACAGAGCAGCCAGTGGTGTAATAGCAGTGGTGGGTCATACCCTTTGCTGTGATCACCTACCAGGCACTTGGCCAAACCCTTGATATGCTTTATCTTATCAAATCCTCACTACTACTTTGTGAGGTGTTTATTACTATGTCCCTTCCCTGCTACAGATAGTCTGCCTCCAATGGAGGAGGTGCGGTTTGATCCCTGGGTCAGGAGGATCCCCTGAAGAAGGAAATGGCAACCCACTCCAGTATTCTTGCCTAGGAAATCCCATGGACAGAGGAGTCTGGCAGGCTACAGTCCGTGGTGTTGCAAAAACAGTCAGACAGAGCTGAGTGACTAAAACAATTTACAGGTAAAGAAACTGAAATCCAAAGAGATTTCCAGGGTCCCTCAGCCACTGAAGTGACTTCACACCAGGTCTGTTTTACTCCACAGCCTATGTTCTTAACCCATGTTTTGGAGTTTCGTAGTTGAAAGGCTAGACTTTGTTCTCTTCCAGCATATACCTATACCAGTCACTTAATCCTCTGGTACTTGGATTTTTTATCTATCAAAAGGGGGCAAAACATGAGAACCTGTCCAGTGCCTCTGTCAGGATTAGTATATGATGTATGTGAAGTTGCTCAGTTGTGTCTGACTCTTTGCAACCCCATGGACTGTAGCCTACCAGGCTCCTCCATCCATGAGATTTTCTAGCATAGAGTATTCGAGTGGGTTGCCATTTCCTTCTCCAGAGGATCTTCCTGACCCAGGGATCGAACCCGGGTGTCCCGCATTGTAAGCAGATGCTTTACCGTCTGAGCCACCAGGGAAATCCTGTCAGGATTAGAATCTGAGGCAAATGTGATAGAGGCTTCATAGCTGATAAATGTTATTTCTCAATTTAGTTAATTACTCTAATCAAATTTTGTAAAAGAATCTCCTCCAGGACACAGAGAACATTTCCCCATTCCCCACCACCACCACTGTACTTTCTGGTTTAATCCATTGTAGTAGCAGCACAGATACATGCATTCCTCTTACAGTCCCACCCTAACCTCCAATCCATTTAGCAGTAAGCCGTCTGCTACAAAATAGCAATGGTCTGTGCAGAGGATTTCCCTGGCTCGGACTCTTTATTGGAGTGCGTTATCTTTGGCCATAGAGACCTTCTGTTTTGGGAAAAGGACAAGGGAGTGCCCTGCTGAACAGGGAGCAAATCTGTTCCATCATGCCTATCATGCCGGGTCTACATTTCCTCTGACACGTGTAAAGGCAGCCGCTTTGTCCCCACCTCCAGCATCTTTTCCATATACCCAGCCCAGGCATAAACATGAGCACCCATTTCCTCAATCTGCAGTATCTGCGCCTGCTATGGCCATTGTTATCGTAGCTGCCAGTAGTTATGAGCTTTGGGTTTTTGATTGATTTGCTGGGCCAGTTTCCCTCATGGAAACTCTTATTTGTTCTGGAACATTTTTCATTCCAGGCCCACAATGAGGGGTATCGCCGGGCTGTGCATGTTTCTATTTTGTATCCAGTCCCTCCCAGGGCTGAGTCCCTTACTTTGAAGTGAGCCTCTCCTGGTCACCCTGTACTCCTGGCATCTAGTGGTTAGAGGTGTGGATCATATTAAACATCCTGTGCTACCCAGGACAGCCCCTCACAACAAAGGCTGTTCTGGCCCCAGACGTGAGTGGTGGCAAGGTGGGGAGTCTCTGCCGCAGGCCAAGAAGTGGCCTGACCCTCATCTGTTTGGGCACACACATCCCATGATGCTTAAATCTTACCCTGGAGGAAACAGGCTAGGATATTGGTTAAAAATTGTAACGTGTTGGGGGAACTGGACTCAAATAGACCAGATGTGGGTTGTCATCCTGAATTCACTGTTGACCTGGTTTAAATTCTGGAGCACCATTCATCAGCTAATGACCTTCAGCAAAGCATCACCCTCTCTGAGCCTCAAGTTCCCTCACCTATAAACATGGGTAGGAATCCTCACCTTTTGGACAGAGAAGGAGATTAAAGCCCCCCTCACAGGCAAGCAATGACATTCCCTCATTAAGCAAAATTGTTAAGGACCCACCATGTGCCAGCGCAGATGACTCCATCGGTGAATAGAACAGATGGAGGTCCTTGGCCTTCAAGGAGCTTACCTTCTCCTGGGAGGAAACAGACATGTCAGAGTCGAACTAGTAAGTGGTATCACAGAGCACATGGTGACGCAAGAGCCAGAGCCGGGGTGGCCGGAGGTGGGGCACTAGAAGGCTTGCGCTGTTCTCCTCTCCCAAGGCAGCCTCCTCTTTGGGTTTTCCCTCCCAGCAGCAGTCGCCTTGTTCTCCCCTAGCTCCAGTCCTTTCATCTAATTGTGCTGAGCTGTACTAGTGACTGGTGAGAGTGTGGTCGGCCCCATCCATGAGCATGGCTTGGGGCTGGTTGGCTGTGAGCTGCCTCCAGGGCCAGCCACTAACCACACACCTGTCTGGCATTCTTTATTTCTTTGGGATTCTTCCTTTCAGCATCCTTCCCCCTTAGAAGTGGAGTGGATTTGTTTTTGTTTGTTTGTTTGTTTTTACTTTACTGTATTGGTTTTGCAGTACATGGACATGAATCCGCCACGGGTGTACATGAGTTCCCAATCCTGGAGTTTTAAAAAGACAAAATGTTTGTTTTCGTCCATCCTAATTAAAGTACTGTACAATTGCGCTCATCTCACACACTGGCAAAGTAGCACTCAAAATTCTCCAATCGAGGCTTCAACAATATGGGGACCAAGAACTTCCAGATGTTCAAGCTGGATTTAGAAAGGACAGAGTAACCATAGATCAAATTGGCAACATCTGTTGGATCATCAAAAGAGCAAGAGAGTTCCAGAGAAACATCTACTTCTACTTTACTGACTGTGCCAAAGCCTTTGACTGTGTGGATCACAACAAACTGTGGAAAATTCTTAAAAAGATACCAGACCACTTTACCTGCCTCATGAGAAATCTCTGTGCAGGTCAAGAAGCAACAGTTAGAACTGGACATAGAACCATGGACTGGTTCTAAATTGGGGAAGGAGTACATCAAGGCTGTATATTGTCACCCTGTTTGGTTAACTTTGCAGAGTACATCATGTGAAATGCCGGACTGGATGAAGCACAAACTGGAATTGAGATTACCGGGAGAAATAACAATAATCTCATATATGTGCAGATGAACCACCCTTATGGCAGAAAGTGAAGAGGAACTGAAGAGCCTCTTGATGAAAGTGAAAGAGGAGAGTGAAAAAGTTGGCTTAAACCTCAACATTCAAAAACAAAGATCATGTCATCTGCTCCTATCACTTCATGGCAAATAGATGGGGAAACAATGGAAACAGTGAGAGACTTAATTTTGGGGGCTCCAAAATCACTGCAGATGGTGACTGGAGCCATGAAATTAGAGGATGCTTGCTCCTTGTAAGAAAAGCTATGACCAAACCAGACAGCGCATTAAAAAGCAGAGACATTACTTTGCTAACAAAGGTCCATCTATCTAGTCAAGGCTACGGTTTTTCCAGTAGTCATGTATAGATGTGAGTTGGACCATAAAGAAAGCTGAGCACCAAAGAATTGATGCTTTTGAACTGTGGTGTTGGAGAAGACTCTTGAGAATCCCTTGGACAGCAAGGAGATCAAACCAGTCAACCCTAAAGGAAATCAGTCCTGAGTATTCATTGTAAGGCCTGATGCTGAAGCTGAAGCTCCAACACTGTGGCCACCTGATGCAAAGAACTTACTGTCTGGAAAAAATCCTGATACTGGGAAAGATTGAAGGCAGGAGGAACAGGGGACGACAAAGGATGAGATGGTTGGATGGCATCACTGACTTGATGGACATGAGTTTGAGCAAGCTCTGGGAGTTGGTGATGGACAGGGAAGCCTGGCATGCTGCAGTCCACGGGGTTGCAAAAAGTCAGACACAACTGAACTGAACTGAATTAAAGGTGTAAATCAGAAGTTTGCTTAGTCAAAGAGCCACTCAGTCATTATTCCTAAAACTGCACAAATGCATGCCCTCTTCTTAACTTGAACTTTGAGAAGGCTGGTTCCCATCTCACCAAAACCTCAAGATGCATGATTTGCCTATAGACAGCAGGTGCATGCATAGTAAGTCACTTCAGTCATGTCCAACTCTGCAACACTATGAATAGTAGCCCAGCAGCCTCCTCTGTCCATGGGAGTCTCCAGGAGTGGGTTGCCATTTCCTCCTCCAGGGGATCTTTCCGACTCAGGGATTGAACTCAAGTCCCTTATGTGTCCTGCATTGGCAGGCAGATTCTTTACTACTAGCACCTCCTGGGATGCCCAAACAGCAGGTACAACCCCTATAGTGGAAAGAGCTCAGGTTTTGGACTCAGACAGATCTAGTATTGTATCCTGAACAGATACCTTAGCCTTCCTGAGCCTCGGTTTACTCATAAGTAAAATGGGAATAAACTCCCACCTTGCAGGGTGCTTGTGAGGAGTGGAGAGAACTTATGAGAAGTGCTAAGCAGGGGCAGGTATATAATGGCCCCTCTGTGATCTGTGGGTTTCCCTGATAGCTCAGTTAGTAAAGAATCCACCTGCAGTGCAGGAGACCCCAGTTCGATTACTGGGTCAGGATGATCTCCTTGAGAAGGCATAGGCTACCCACTCCAGTATTCTTGGGCTTCCCTCGTGGCTCAGCTGGTAAAGAATCCACCTGCAATGCAGGAGACCTAGGTTCAATCCCTGGGTTGAGAAGATCCCCTGGAGAAGGGAAAGGCTACCTGCTCCAGTATTCTGGCCTGTAGAATTCTATGGACTGTGTAGTCCATGGGGTCACAAAGAGTCGGACACAACTGAGCGACTTGACTTTCACTTTTCTGTGATATCTGTGGTGAACTTCATCCCTGCCCCTTCCCCTTTAGCCCCCGAGCCTAGCAGTCGGGTACTAATGAAACATAACACTAGGAATTCTTAGAGATAGGACTCACCTAGTATAGCTCACCTGTCTGTTTTTTTTCCTCAAAACTGCAACAGTAGAAAATCTCCAACTCTGGGAACATTTTCAATAAAAACATAAAAATATGTCCAATCCTATGTTCAGAACATGAAACTGAAATTAAGATGTATTTTTTCTGTGTCAGATTGATAATATCATGTTGATGAGTGTGTAGGAAAGGAACCATCATATGCCCTTCTGGGAACTATCAAGTTGAACAGACTATTTGAGGGTCAACTTGGCAGTACATATCAAACATTAAGAAGTGGCTACTTCTCAGACCAAGGAATTCTCTTTAAGGAATCTGCCTTATAGAAATACCAGCGCAAATACCTAAAGGATGTTTACTGAGTCAATTTTTATAATAGCCAGACACTGGAAATGATTTTAATGTCCAGCAGTTGTAGGTTGATTAAATCTGTGTGGTTCATCCAGATTATGGGACACTAACACTGTAACCGTTAAAAAGAATGGGTGACTTAAGAGTTACAAACTATATAAAATAAATAAGCTACAGGGATATATTGTACAGCACAGGGAGTATAGCCAATATTTTATAACTATAAATGAAGTCTAATCTATAACATTTTGAATTACTATGTTGTATAACTGAAGCTAATACAGTATTGTAAATCAACTGTACCTCAGTTTGAAAAACAGATTGAGTGACTTCAGGGTGATGAAAATGTTTTCAAACTAGAGATGGTGGTTGCATGCACTGTGAAGTACTAAAGTCAACTGAATTGTTCACTGTAAAAGTGGTTAATTTCATATGATGTGCATTGTACCTCCATAAATTCTTTTTTAAGAATGAGTCTTATAACGTGAAGAGACATGTTGTTGAGTAAAAAGAGAAGATGTGTTTTCTATGAATGTTAGCAAATGCATAGAAAAGGTTCAGAAAGATCTCAAAGAAACCTACAGCAGTTACTTCTAGAAAGTGGACTTAGAAAAATGAGGGGATTTGTACTTAATTTTATGTACTTTTATATGAAAATTCAAAGTTAGCATATAATACTTTCAACCTGGTGGTGGAGAGGGGAAATTTGAAGTTGGTCAGGGACTGAAACCGTAACAAAGAAGGCGGTTGATGCTCTCAAGTGAAAGTGGAAAACGTCTGTCATTTTGAATCTTCCTTTTCGTGTTTTCTTCCCTTTCTGCTCTTCAGTTCCCACCCCAGCTGGCATCAGAACTGCAGACTGAGATGAGAGAGTCTCTTGATGACTCACTTTGCTTGTTTTGACCTTTCCGTGCCTGTAGCTAATTGGTTTTTAGTGCTGGAGGGATCGGCGAGCATTAGTCTGGTCACTGTTTATTATAAGGGCCTGTTTTCAAGAGATCCCAAGGATTTGTGAGGTACTGTTGATGAAGTGCTTTCTTGGCCAGCCCTGGGCTGGTCCGGTGATCGTGAGCTCATCCCTGAGCTCAGAAGCTCACAGACACCTGTGCCAGCCTGCAGAGGTATGTTGCTGTTTGAAGCTTCCTGCTTCCAGGAAGTTGTAGTCGTACTCTGAAGCCCCTTGGCAGTCTCTTTTTAAATTTTCCATATTTACTCATTATTCTTGATTGATGAAAAACTGTAAAACTAGGTAAAAAAATACCCATAATGTAATCAGACAAAAACAATAGAATTTTGTGGCGTTCCTTCTGTATCTTTGCTCATGTGCACTTTTTCATAATTATAAAGTGTTCATGTACAGATTTGAATTCTGTTTTTATTTTGATTTACAAAGAAGGGATGTTTAGCTGTTAAAACTATCTAAAAAAAAAAAAAAAAGCCAGAGAACTATCTCAGAATTGTCTTAATGGCTAGATAATACTCTATCAAGCAGCTGTGCGTGTGTGTGTTCAGACTTTTTGTGACCCCAAGGACTGTAGCCCGCCAGGCTCCTCTGTCCATAGGGATTCTCCAGGCGAGATTTCTGGAGTGGGTGGCCAGCCCCCCCCCAGAGGATCTTCCCAACCTAGGGATCACACCCAAGTCTTCTCCTGTGTCTCCTGCATTGGCAGGCGGGTTCTCTACCATAGTGCCACCTGAGAGGCAGACAAATTCTAATGTACTCAGCAATGTTATGGATAGTTCTTTTAAAATATACTTTCTTAAATTTTATTGTTGACTCTCAAAATATTTGAAAGCTACCTTAGAAGGTCTCAGTGATGATGACTCATATTTCACATGCAAAATCAGTTCCTACGCTCAGAAGTTTCTAGTTCAGAGCAGATGACCATAAGTATCATGAAGCGTGATCATCACTATATCAGAGACATGTCCAAATGGTTCTGGGAAAGGATGGGAGAACATTGGTACAGGCTCCCTAGAGGAGGTGTTTGCATTATACCTATCCCAAGGACCGTTAGGAGTTCACCAGCAAGGCAAGGAAAGAAAAGCATTCCAGAAAAAGAAGACTGCTTGAAGGAAGCACAACAAGTGGCAGAGCATTACATTTAGGGCATATCCAGCAGATAACCCCATAGAGCTGAAGAATAGGGGCCTCACGGTTGAGTGGTAGGAGGTGATCCTAGATGTACAGACTGTGGGCAGATTACAAGAGGACTTGCCCAACTAAAGAGCTGGAACTTCACATTGAAGGCCATAGGCATGGCGGCCACAGCCATGGCAGGGAACTTTTGCTAAATAAGAATGTGACTTTTGAGCACAGCAACACCTCATTGCTTTGGCAACATTTCCAATAAGTGTGTGGAAATCTTCTAGGATGAAGGCTGAAGATGATGCCCTCAGCTTTCTTCTTGATCATTTGCATTTGTCAAGAGAAAGCACTGTGCTAGCGTGTCTCAGCCACATGGGAAGACTTTGGATGATGAGACCACCCCAAAGTCTACTAGAATCTCTTTGGAAAATAAGGAAAGTAAGGCGAGACTGGTGTCCTTTGCTGCCAAGATGGTAACTGACAGAACCACAATTGAGGTGAATGCAAACCGAAAGGGGAATGTATCAGCCCCTTAGCTCTGCATGACTCTTCCTGGCTTCGATCACACTGAGATCCAGGGGCTCAGATGGTGTTGGAAGAGCTTGCTGCTCCCTTCCCCCCACTGTGAACTCTCTGCTTCTTTCGCTCTGTGTGTCCCTTTATGCTCTCCTGTGGCATACACAATCTGCTGTGTGACCAGAGTGAGTTGCTGCAAGAAACTGCCGCTTATGCTATCTCTTGAGCTTACAGTCCTGAAGGCACGGTTGTCCGTTCTTTCTCCCATGGAGCACACAGCCTATTCCAGGGAATTAGGTCCCCTCTCTGAATCAGGGTGGTGGGGTACTCTGATTGGTCAGGTCGGGGGGAGTCTGCCCAAATGAAGTGAGGGGATTACCCAAGCAGAGTGGGCTGTGTTCCCAGAAGGAGAGTAGGCCTACTAGCCAGATGTTGGGTTGGTTTGTTTTTTGGAGAACATTCACTTCTGTTAACCTTTGTTCTTCTCGAGAGCGGAGGTGTCCACTGGAAGAAGGCAGAGCCCATCTCTTGCCTGAGAGCCGCCTGTGCGCACGCATTTGACCTGAAGTGCTCTTATGCTTCGGTACACAGGGTTAGCCCAGTCTCACAGAACGGATACTCCCAGCACGTCTCTGAAAGCGGCCCCTTGCCCATTTTTCCTTAGCACGTAGGCGAGAGACAATGCCTTACTTCCCACGGGCCTCGTGGCATTTTCCTCTCCTCCTTGCACATGTCTGATTTATGTTCTGTCAGTGACAGGAAGCCACTCAAATGATCCACCCAGTTCTGCTGCTGTGCCTGTGACGGTTTGTTTTTCTCATTGTTCAGCGGTCCATCAGCTTCCGCAGTGAGAGCCGTCCCGACCTCCTGGGCCCCCGACCCTGGTCCAGGAATGCTGCCCCCTCGAGCACCAAGCGGAGAGACAGCAAGCTGTGGAGTGAGACCTTCGATGTGTGCGTCAATCAGATGCTCACGTCCAAGGAAATCAAACGACAGGAGGTAGGCTGGGGCCCCGGGAGTTGGGCATGTCTTTGGAACAAGGCCACTCTGGGTGAGAGCCAGGCTGCATCTATGCCCCTGTCTCCAAGTGAGTTCTTCACCGCATCATTAGAAGGAGGGCGAATGGGGATGTCAGGCCTTGTAAGGAACCGAGGAGCCAGCATCCAGCCGGTTTGGTATGGCCCTGACTTAAAAAAAAAACTGATGTGGGGACTTCCCTGGTTGTCCAGTGGCAAAGACTTGGTGCTCCTAGTGCAGGGGGCCCAGGTTCCATCCCTGGTCAGAGAACTAGATCCCACATGCCACAACTAAAGATCCCACATGCTGCAACTAAGACTGAAAGCAGTCAAATAAGTAAATATTAGAGAGGAAAAAAAAGAAAGTGATTGGAAAATCTGATTTTATAAAGAAGATGAATCAGGAAGTATCTGTTTAGGATCCTAGCATTCACAGAAATAATCACATTAATTATATCTTAATAGCACCTTCTGGAATATTTTTAAATATACAGTTTATGAAATTTTGATCCAGTGTTAGTGAAGACTTTAGTGTGAAATGCTTTAGTTAATTTCATTCCCTATAAATTTTCTGCATCTGTAGCTCTAGATGGCTATGATAGTATTACTTTATAGGGAACTTGCCATGTGCCCAAACTGTGCTATACACTTCAAAGGTGTATCATCTAGAGAAATCCTTGGAATATCTTTTCCAGTAGAAAACCTGACATTGGCGAAAGGAGTATTTGAGAACTTTCTAGGTTTTTGACTCAGCAGTTCTTTTCTAGGACTTTATCTGCCAGGCATACTTGTACACAGATGAAGCAAAATACGTGTAATGTTATTCATCACAGAAACATTCAAAACAGTGCCAGAAAGAACCCAGACATCTATTATCAAGGTCTGGTTCCATAATGAATGCCCATACCTTTTGTTAACTATAGAAACACCAGAAGTGTTGGCTAAGTGGATAAAACAAGACACAAAGTAGGGTGTTACAGTATGGCACCATTTATGTAGAAGAAGGAAAAATGAGCGTGTGTGTGTGTGTGTGTGTGTGTGTGTGTGTGTATTTGCATGAAAGTGAAAGGCGCTCAGTCAGGTCTGACTCTCTGCAACCCCATGGAATATACAGTCCATGGAATTTTCAAGGCCAGAATACTGGAGCGGGTAGCCTTTCCCTTCTCCAGACCTGTCCAACCCAGGTCTCCTGCATTGCAGGCGGGTTCTTTACCAGCTGAGCCACAAGGGAAATCCAAGAATACTGGAGTGGGTAGCCTATCCCTTCTCCAGTAGATCTTCCTGACCCAAGTCAAACTGTGGTTTCCTGCATTGCAGGCGGATTCTTTACCAACTGAGCCATGAAGGAAGCCCTGTATTTGCTTATAGATGCATAAAATATTTCTGAAAAGATATATAAGGAGCTGGTAACATTGTTGACTCCTGATAGGAGAACTAGATGGCAGGAAGGAGGTGAGAGGGAAGTTTTCACCATGTGGCCATTCCTATGCTATGAATTTTGAACCATGTCAATGTATTATCTATTTTAAAAAATGAATAGGTAATTTAAAAATAATACATACACTAATAATATCATTTGCAGAAATATTAACAATGGCAAAATTTTTAACAATGGTTAACAAGATGATACTGTGGATGATTTAAATTTTTCCTCTTTATATTTTTCTGTGTTTCCCCAAGTGTGAATAGTGTGCATATATAACTTGGACTTTCTGATAGTAGGAAGGAAAGATGGGAGGATTGGTTCTGCAGATGAGATTATTAAGGTACAGGGTCACCCACCTAGAAAGTTGCAGAGGTGGGATTTGAACCCAAGTCTGTCTTACTCCAAAGCCCGTGGTTTTCATGCTTTCCACCCACACAGATGCCTGCCCACCGTGTACCCCACTACAGCTTCTGTGGTCCTCTTCTCCTGGGGACCACAATGAGCTCTGGTGAAACAGACATACAAGGAAATCTGAGGAAGGTCCAATTTCCTCCTCCAGAGATCTTCCCAACCCAGGGATCAAACCTGAGTCTCCTGCATTGGCAGGCAGTTTCTGTACCACTGAGCCACCTGGGAAGCTCCCAGGGTCCGAGTAAAAATAGTTAATTGTATTGCGCCTACCCACATCCTGGACTTGATAATGCTCTATAGTTATATAAGGTGCCGCCAATGCAGGAGGCTGAGTCATGGCTATACAGATCCTCTCTGAATTATTTTTGTAACTCCTCATGTGAGTCTATAATTATTTCAAATAAAAGGTTAAACAAAATATAGAGTATCAGGAGGTCATGACGTGGAAACTTTACTGGACCTTGAGAGGGCTCACCGTGCACTGGCCTCCAGCACAGCGGCCAGCCTGCACCTGTGGCCAGGGAGCACGTTCATCACCCCACTGTTCACCAGGCCCAGGGGTGCAGGTGCTCTCCACGCCTGCTGCCTTCTTTCCTCTAATTCAAAACACATGCTGTAGCCCCCGAACCATCACCACAAACATGCAGTCCTTTAGTAACGTTAAGTTTGCCAACAGTTTAGACTCTTCGGTGAAAGTGAAAGACTGTTCTGTGCATCATAGCTCTTAGATTAAGATGGCTTAATAGAGCCAAATTAGAGATGGTTCATTTTCACACAGCCAGCTCCTGTGCTTTTATTTATTGTACAGGGTGAAGGTGAGAAGTAATTTAGAATGAATTAACTTCACCAGACATTGAGAGTGATAACATATTGGATTCTTCCTACAATGCAGCCGTAATACAAGTAGCTGATAGGAATAACTGTCTCTGTTGAGATTCACCTTCTGTTGAATAGAAGGAAGACAAATTGTGATGGCCCAGTTAATAATAATTCCATATCCATCACTGAGAACAGACCCTGTATCATTTATTATGATTGCCAGTCACAACCAAGACACAGACTCACAACCATGACTCAAATTCTAATTATTTCACGTAAAATAACTTTGTCTTGTTCAGCTGCATCAAAATTCTATAAGTGAAAGATAACTTGTTGGATTGGAAGCATATATGGAAACTCTTTTTCCCACAAACAGATAAGCATATTACACAGAAATTTTGCCTAATTGTTTCTTTGTAGGTTTTAGTCACTAGATACAATTGCTTTGGGTTAATTTAATGTTATAAGAATCCTGTAAAAATCCTGAAGAAATAAGTAGATTTAGGGCTTTGGGCACTGGCACCAGCATCATTTAAATTTGGTCTCATAAATGAAAGTTTAGTAAATGTGTGTTACCTTTCCTTGCAGGCGATCTTTGAACTTCTCAAGGAGAAGAAGATTTAATAGAGGACTTGAAATTGGCAAAAAAGGTACATTCAATTCCAGTGGTCGTTTGAGTCACCTCCTGCTTATTTTCCTCTGAGTAATTTCACAGTTCTAAGACTGTACTTTATGATCACTCTTTTTATGACTAAGACAGGTCATAAAAAATTGAGAAGCACCTACAGACCAAGCAGTCGGGAAAATGTCTCGAAGCAAGAAGACTCGAGACCTGACACCTTTAGGGCTGACACCTGTGCATGTCTCTAATGCACGTCAAAGAATACCTCATTTTAATAAGAAAGTGTTCATGAGGCCTGGCTTCACACGTACTTCATTGTCCTAGAAGTCTCACAGGCAGGACTCCCTCAGCCCCGGGAGAGAATGAGCAGACGTCTGAAACTGGAATGGTCGTTTGAGTCCCCTAAGTGTGTAAAGTCGTTCATGAAGGCAGTTGCATACTGTCTTGTAAGTTAGGGTCTTTCATATGGAAAATGTCTGTAATCACTTTTTGTGTGGGAAAGGAGAGGAAATTCATGCCTTGTAGGCTGTATAATCTTGAAAGCCATCCTGCCTCAAAAACCTTTCCATTGTCCCCCATGGAGGCTAAAAGCCAGACTTCTTCCTGTGACACTCACAGCTTTCTGAAAAAATTACAGTGTTGGAAAGATGCTTTCCTCCTTCTAAGTGTCCTTGTGTGTCCTTGCTCAGTCATGTCCCATTCTGTGCGACCCCATGGGCTGTAGCCCACCAGGCTCCTGTGTCCATGGAATTCTCCAGGCAGGAATACTCATGTGGGTGCCATTTGCTTCTGCAGGGAATCTTCCTGACCTGGGAGCCTAACTTTATGCTAATATCAAGTCCGTCTGTAGCATTCCTGAGAGATGGCCATCCGAGCTTTTGTTGGATACAGCCAACAAAAATTGAGTTTTGGGCAGGGCTGAAGGAGAAGAAGATGGGGAGGACAGAGAAGGCATTTAACTCTAGGAAACCTCTTGCTGGTCATAAGTCCAGCTCCTCCTTCTCCCCCAAGATCAACCTCCTTACCTTTTTCACTTGTATCCTTTGCTTTGCTGGCCCTGGCTTCCTGCAAACCCCTCCCTTTCATTTCAGCCATCCATGTCCACCTGTCCTCCAGAAGCAAACTCAAATATAAGTTCATTCAATAGTATTTACTACCTCCTTCTCTGTGCCAAGCACCTCATCTTTAAAATATCCCGTAGCCAATCCACCTCTAATTCTCTGATCTACTAGAGCAGTTATCATCTGGTGAATTTTTGCTGCTATGTGACATCTCTCCTATTTTTAATCTTAAACTATTTTTTTTTAAGTTATTAATTTTTTATTGTGCTGGGTCTTCGTTGCTGCACAGGCTTTTCTCTAGTTGTGGAAAGTGGGGGCTACTCTCTAGTCGTGGTTTTCAGTCTTCTGTTGTTGCAGAGCATAGGTTCAAGGCTCCTAGACTTCAGCAGTTGTGACTCAGACTTAGCTGCTCCAAGGCACGTGGTATCTTCCCGAACCAGGGATTGATCCTGCATCCCCTGCATTGCCAGGCAGATTCTTAACCACTGGGCCACCAGGGAAGTCCCAACTATTTTTTTTTAATTAATTTTTCCACACCTTTTTTTTTTAATCTTCCCAGTGAGCTTTATAAAACTCCTTGAAGGTAGGGACTGTACAGTCTCAGTCTTTGCAGTGCCTTGGGTATAACTGTATATGCATGTATTATTCATGATCAGCCCAGTCAATCCTAAAGGAAATCAGTCCTGAAGGAAGGACTGATGCTTAACCTGAAACTCCAAAACTTTGGCCACCTGATCTGAAGAACCAGTTCATTGGAAAAGACCCTGATGCTGAGGAAAGATTGAAGGCAGGAGGAGAGGGGGACCACAGAGGATGAGATGGTCGGATAGCATCACCGACTCGATGGACATCAGTTTGAGCAAGCTCCGGGAGTTGGTGATGGACAGGGAAGCCTGGCATGCTGCAATCCATGGGGTTGCAAAAAATTGGACACACACAACTGAACAACTGAACTGAACTGTGGTTTGCTTACCATTAATAAGTGATGATAAGATTGGCAGAAGTTTTGCCCCTCTCTGCTTCCATTTCATAGTAAAGGATGCCAAGCACCTTTCTCCTCTTTCATAGTTTAAATACAGACTGATTGAAAAATAACCTAGTGGTAACTAATTTTGTACACAGTGGGAATTTTTCAAGTTGCTGGACCTTCAGTAAGGTTAATTTTTAAAACATTATATAAATCAAATCTGCTCTATATTTAGAATTCCTGCCCTTTCTGAGATGTAAGATACTATGGGGAAAAAAAAAAAGCTTGAAAAAATCAGCTTCGGTTTATCAACAACCGCAAAAGCTGAAGGCAATACCGGATTCTCATCTGCTCCAACCACACCCATCTGCTGTTTGTGCAGCATTATGGGAGAAGTCACTGGGGAAAGCCAAATACTCTGTTACTGCATAGGGCCTCTCAGAAGTCATTTACATTAACAGCTTGCTTTTTCTGATTGTAAATGCGTGCTTCCATCTCTTGCCCTTCTTGTGCAGGCCTATCACGACCCTATGCTGAAACTCTCCATAATGACAGAACAGGAGTTGAATCAAATTTTTGGAACACTGGACTCCCTGATTCCTCTCCATGAAGGTATAATTTTGTCCCCAGGATGAGTTGTGACTTGTAGCATTAACTGAGTTGTCTTATAACAAGTCACGGTTATGTAATAACGTGAGTAACCCAGACTTTCCCAGCCCTGTTCGTATTTTGGGTGCCTAACAAAATAAGAACTCTGTTTGTTTCTCACCAGACCTCCTTAGTCAGCTTCGAGATGTCCGCAAGCCCGATGGCTCGACTGAGCACGTCGGTCCCATCCTCGTGGGCTGGGTAAGAAAAGTTCTCTGGCTTTGACTGAAGATGATTTTCAGTAATGTCAATGGAGTTTCATTTTAAGCTGGACTTTTTGTATAGGCAAACTTTAGGTTTCACATCAGAAAAATTAAAATGACAAGTTTCTAGTATAATTTATATTTATTAGCCTTTATCACCTCAGAGCATAGAAACAGTTTTCTTTTTATAAATGAATTGCATTTAAAGATAACATGGCCTTTGTGCAATAAAAGTAAAGGCACACATGAAATTGTTACTAGCTTCACATCAAATTAAGAAAAACTAATTAATATTCATATCACTCCAAATACAAATATAGCTATTACCTCTTTCATTCTAGTGAATATTTAAGGACAGCTTCCTGTGCATCACTAAGAAAGCTTTATTCATGCTACCAAAAAAAATTTTTTTTCCTTATGGTCAAATGTCAATTCATAAACAAGGTGATAACTAAATGCTGTTAATGTTTAGCATATATCTGATCCTAAGTAACTTCTTACGAGAGCTGGGTATTATGCTGATCTATACCCCAACATAATCCATACCCTTTCATAACTGAAGAAATCAGTTGTGACTTTTGGAGAAGGGAATGGCAACCTACTCCAGTATTCTTGCCTAGAGAATTCCATGGACAGAGGAGCCTGGTGGGCTACAGTCCATGGGGTCACAAGGAGTCAGATACGACTTTGCCTGTGTGTGCTGAACTGTAACTTCCTCCAATTTTAAAGGAAAACTGGAGAAGGAAATGGCAACCCACTCTAGTATTCTTGCCTGGAGAATCCCAGGGACGGGGGAGCCTGCTGGGCTGCTGTCTATGGGGTCGCACAGAGTCGGACATGACTGAAGCGACATAGTAGTAGTAGTTGTGACTTTAGATTATGGTGTCTATAGATTTTTGGTTCTGGGGCTGAGTTAGTGTTTTACTAAGCCCTTACAGTGGTGGTTCAGTTGTAGTTTACTTTAGACAAGGTATGCACTTTCTGTTAGCCACAGGCCCCACTGCTCCCTATTATGCGTTTCTATTTCCCTCTCTAAGTCCTTGAGTGTTCCACCCCTGCCCCAGGTGTTTTTCATTTGTTGTGAAGCAGATAATGAAAGCAGATTACTTTGAAGACTTCTTCCAGGCAGTATTAGGTCCCTCTGATCCACACAGTGTTCCAGAAGAGAGTACCACAGTAGCAGTGCTAGAGTCATTCCACTATTTGGAGAGTGTGTGAAGATTATAAATCCTATTACCACGTGAGTTGTGTTTATCAGGTTACACTTGATTTGTATATTAACCTTCCTAAACCTTCCAGCAAGTAAGCTTTTCTTACCTTAATGCTTCTCCATTACTGCCTTGATCCAGAAACTTTTGACGGTTTCATGACTTAGCTTTAGTCCAGGAGTCAGTTTTAGCACTGAGGCTGAAATATCCCAAGGGTATATGAAAGTCAAGTAATGTTCTAAGATGAATAATTTAGAAAATGTGCCTTAATATTTCAAGGGAGATCATTCATCTTATTTTTTTTTTAACTTTCATTTTATTATGAGCCCTGGTAGATGTCTTAACTTCGTTAGCCCACAAAGAAATCTCTAAAAAGCATCAGCCAGCTGGAGACAGAGGAGTTGTAATGAGATGAGAGAGTCTGCCTTACTGCTTCCTGAACTTCTTCAGTCTGTGGACTGCTTTGGTGGGAGAAGGAACAACTTCAGAAAGGCACGATGACTCCTCTGTTTTTTGATGAGACGGCAGTGTATAAGTATAAGGTTTCCTTAGACATCATATACAAATTGTCTGTTCATGCGAGAAGCAAAAATGAACGCAATCTGCCGTGTTATTTTTCTTTTTCTGAAATAAATGCACTTTTGTTAGGAAATTGGTTTGATTTGAGGGTAGGTTTTGTAGTCCTTTTCTGTACTTAAACCAAAGATGTTTGACCATGCCAGTCCATTGCTGTCTGGACACTTAGACATCAAATGGGAACTTGCAGCTTGAAGAGCAGCCTGAAATTACACAACTGGCCCATTGTTACCAGATCTCATGGGAAATGGTCCTTATTTATCAGGCCTGATGAGCTGTTAAATGTTTTCCCTCTCTTCACTGCAGATGTGTCCGTGCGAGTGGGAATTGTAAACCAAGGGGTGCATCTGTTTGAGTTCTGGTCTTTTTAACAGAGCAAAATAAACATCTTAGTAGGCTTTGAATGAGAAAAGTCAAAGCCCATTCCACCCATGAAAAATTGATTTATTTCCCCCCAAAGGAAAAAAGTGGGCAAAAAAGCTCTTTTAAACAAGTAAGCCGCCCAAGTGGGATTGCCTTGACCAGTCCTTTTGACCTTAGAATGAATCAATTGCTTTTACTGTAAAGACCTTAAAGAGAGTGGTGGGTTTTTTCCAGGGAACCACCTTCTTTATTGGAGATCAGTAACCATGGGCTGGCCTGTTCTCATAAACCTCCCTTTCTCATAAAGAAACAGCTTCCCAAATTATATCTTCATGCTAACATTTTTTTGAGTAATAAAATAATTTATCAGTGCTACAGAGCAGCAAGTTCTCCTGTTAATCTGGGTTCTAATTAAATTTTCATTCCAAAGAGAGAGGGTACACGGAAGCAAAAAAAGAAAAACTTTGTTCTATCACTTTTCATAATGTTAGGAAAGTAGAAAGAATTTCTTTAAAAAAAAAGAGAGAAAGCATTTCTCTTATAAATTCTTGATAGTCTAAAAGATGGGGAGTACTTCAGAACTCTCAGGGGTTGTGGGAAGGGCAAACACACTTCAGACTGGTTTTATCTCCAGCTAAGCAAGTAGTTTTGCTTCTCTAAACCATAATTTCTTCAATAAAAATATTTTTGGAGTAAATAATAATAGCTGCTGCTAAGTCGCTTCAGTCGTGTCCGACTCTGCAACCCCATAGATGGCAGCCCACCAGGCTCCCCCATCCCTGGGAAGAACACCGGAGTGGGTTGCCATTTCCTTCTCCAATGCATGAAAGTGAAAAGTGAAAGTCTCTCAGTCGTGACCAACTCTTAGCGACCCCATGGACTGCAGCCTACCAGGCTCCTCCGTCCATAGTAGCTACCAGTTCTTAACTGGG
>SJYC01063144.1:0-20436 GCA_006408675.1 Madoqua kirkii
CATGATTCTCACTTAATAATTTCCAAGGTTCAGCTTTTATTTTCACAGGGTGATACCTGTACACAAATCATAAAATCTGTCTTATCCTAACAAATTTAAGTTAGAATTCAATTTGATCTTATGAGTCTTTTGGGATATATACCTTCAAACATAAATCTATACCTAATATATTTATTAACAGGGCTCTCAATTTTTTAGCATCACATCATTTAATTCCTTTACAATTTACCTCTTTAATGGGTTACTTTTTTCAACCAGTTGCTTATGCTTATTTTCAGTTTATCTTTTTGACTTATTTTTCATGCATATGTTTTCAGCTTTTTGCAAAGAATAATTATTGAATGATTAGATCATAACATTGGATGAGGTTTACTGAATGATAATTCTTTTCAAAGACTTTAACATTTCCCCCCAGAGCTCTAGTTGGATTATTGACTAGAATAAAGCAGTTAGTTTGCTACTAGTGGGATAAGGTAGGCTAAGCATCTGGAAATGTTCTACCAGGAGGAGCCAGGGGCCTTGTTTTTAAAAGGTCCCAGGTTTCCCATCACTCACCTCCTGTCTTGCTAGGGCATAAGAGAATCCGAATTTATGACTGCTGCCTTTTATCTGAGATATTCTGTTTGGAAAGTCTCTTCAAATGTTTTCTTAGCCTCAGGGGAAAAATTTCTCCCACAGATACCTCAGTTTTGATCAAGAGCATTCAGAAATCCCCTTTTCGTTTTTTCTCTACCAATTAAGTTCCTCCTAAACTCATAAACACAGTTCCACTGGTTTATTAGAAAGCTCATGTTAGTTTGAAGAGTCAAAGTTGCTCGTATGGACAGACCCTAGGGAGCTAGGGAAAGATTATTTTCCTCTGAAGAGTTCAAGACATACAATTTAATTTTCCTCTGGTATTGAACAAGCTCATATTTTTGCTGACTTCATATGTAACAATGTCACAAATCTCCATCCATAGCTCTTCAGGCACTCTTTTAATTTCATGGTTGCAGTCACCATCTGCAGTGATTTTGGAGCCCCCAAAAATAAAGTCTATCACTGTTTCCATTGTTTCCCCATCTATTTGCCATAAAGTGATAGGACCAGATGCAATGATATTAGTTTTCTGAATGTTGAGTTTTAAGCCAACTTTTTCACTCTCCTCTCTCACTTTCATCAAGAGGCTCTTTAGTTCTTCTTCACTTTCTGCCATCAGGGTGGTGTCATCTGCATATCTGAGGTTATTGATATTTCTCCCGGCAATCTTGATTCCAACTTGTGCTTCATCAAGCCTGGCATTTTGCATGATGTACTCTGCATAAAAGTTAAATAAGCAGGGTGACAATATACAGTCTTGACATACTCCTTTTCCAATTTGGAACCAGTCTGTTGTTCCATGTCCATTTCTAACTGCTGCTTCCTGACCTGCATACAGATTTCTCAGGAGGCAGGTCAGGTGGTCTAGTATTCCCATCTCTTTCAGAATTTTCCACAGTTTATTGTGATCCACACAGTAAAAGGCTTTGGCAGAGTCAGTAGAGCAGAGGGCATGTTTATCTGGAACTCTCTTGCTTTTTTGATGATCCAGTGGATGTTGGCAATTTGATCTCTGGTTCCTTTGCTTTTTCTAAATTCATCTTGAACATCTGGAAATTCACAGTTCACATACTGTTGAAGCCTGGCTTGGAGAATTTTGAGCATTACTTTGCTAGCATGTGAGATGAGTGCAATTGTGCAGTAGTTTGAACATTCTTTCGCATTGCCCTTCTTTGGGATTGGCATGAAAACTGACCTTTTCCAGTCCTGTGGCCACTGCTGAGTTTTCCAAATTTGTTGGCATATTGAATGCAGCACTTTCACAGCATCATCTTTTAGGATTTGAAATATCTCAGCTGGAATTCCATTACCTCCACTAGCTTTGTTTGTAGAGATGCTTCCTAAGGCCCACTTGACTTTGCATTCCAGAATGTCTGACTATAAAGAAAGCTGAGTGCTGAAGAATTGATGCTTTTGAACTATGGTGTTGGAGAAGACTCTTGAGAGTCCCTTGGACAGCAAGGAGATCATCCAATCAATCCTAAAGAAAATCAGCCCTGAATATTCATTGGAAGGACTGATGCTGAAGCTGAAACCCTAATACTTTGGCCACCTGATGTGAAGAACTGACTCACTGGGAAAGACCCTGATGCTGGGAAAGACTGAAGGCGGGAGGAGAAGGGAGTAACAGAGGATGAGATGGTTGGATGGCATCACTGACTCGATGGTCATTAGTTTTTTGCAAGCTCCATGAGTTGGTGATGGACAGGGATGCCTGGCATGTTGCAGTCCATGGGGTCACCAAGAGTCCAACAAACTGAGCAACTGAACTGAACTGACATATGTAATGTAGCCTATCCATTTCAGTCAGGGACTGGTCTCTGTTGTTCCCATTTAATTAGAAACTTCCAAATTGTTTTAATCATTTTATTTTTCATGAAGGTGTGTAATGCCTTTTCATTATGGTATTAAAATATTCTATTTCTTAACTCCAAATAGCATTAGTTGAAAGATACACCTTTGCATTAAGAAATTTTCATGAGAAAAAAAAATTGAATGTGTATGTTGATCATAATTCTATTTTAAAAATATTAAATGTTGAAAGATATGCTCTTGTAATTGAAAAGTTCTGGTATTAATGATCATTTCACTTGACTGAGACTTTGCATCTGAGGGACTCATCATTACTTAATATTCATCCATCTGTTCTTCATGCATCCATTCAACCTGCAGTTATTAGGAGCATTTGGGTCTTAAGCTCTGGCTAAGCAATGGATGATGAATGCTACCTGGGGATAATTAGAGTTTTGAATTTGTAAAGTCAAGTCATTTACCATAGGTCTTAAGCTATTATATTTCTTAAATGTGTCTTCAACACCTTTCTCTTGATATTTTCAAATCCAAATTGAGAAGAGCAGAAATGCTACGGTGGCTTCCTCATGTCATCTCCATCACCTCCATTCTTCTGCTTCTACCTTTCCTACAATCTTATATTGTCTTCTATTGTGTAGCAACCTGAGTTTATATCCGTTTGCAGCATGCCATGCTACCCTAGTCATCACAAGGTGGCAACATTATGGTGGAAAGGATTTGAAAGTAAGAAACAAGTATGTTTAAAATCTTCAAAAAATAAAAGAATGAATAGCTCCATTAAAAAAGAACAAATAGTTTATGAGATAATAACTAAATAGTAGAAACTAGAGTGAAACTAAATGTCCAGATACAAAACAGAACCAATTATAACTGTTGGGAATAAAATGTATAATCAACTCAGATTTTTTTTCTTTTAATCTCAACAGAAGGAATAGTCAAAGAGAGACTATGGTTTGGAATAGGTACATTAGAAAATAATCAAATTGCGTAAAAGAGAAAAAAGAAAATTGAAAATATTAAAGATTTTTAAATGTAACAAATTCTAGTGTACATTATTAAATAGTCCCAGTAGGAGAAAACAGATAGTAAATGGCTGAATTTTCTGAAATTAAGGCAAGACATGAGTATTCGTAGTCACAAAATTTCAAAGAATGCCAAGCAATATTACATTTTTAAAACTTTTCGTGTTTATGTTATAGTGAAGCTAAAGAACATCAAGGACAAAATGTTTACTTTTCTGAGTGAGGAGATGTGAAATAATATTGAAGCTCTCCTGGTTACTGGAGGTTTCTTCTGACATTCTCCTATGATGACACTTTCTTTTATATTAGTTGTTTGCTTACCATCATGTAGTCATTGTGCTCTCCTCCAGCTGTTTTAGTTTGCTGCTGTTCTTTACTATTTATTAGACAATCCAAAGACTGTTTTTATTAAGAAACTTTCAATAGTTAATAAATAAGAGTAGTCCATGGAACAAAGGATAGGCTTAAAGCAGCACATAATCATACTAGAGTAACGATAGCTTCTATTTATAGAATGTTTACTATTTATGAGACACTTTCACAAGATCTTTCTCATATAATTTCCATTCATGATATCCACATGAAGTTAGCACTACTGTATCATCCTCATTCTCCAGATGAGAACCCTGGGTTTTAGTTACAGAAGCTGAGTCACTTGTCCAAGGTCATGTAGCTTTGACTAGTACAGTCAGTGAGATATCCTAGATTTTAACAGAGACAGTCTAATATTAAGCCCCTTTTTTTATGAAAAAGAGAAGCCTTTCGGAAAACTATGGCTGTCTCTCTCAGCAGCCTTTCTCCTGTGGGGGTTGTATTCTAGAACATTGACATTGATGACTTCTTATTTCCAGACAAGTGATTGGCTGGCTTATAGATGGTTCACTTTTTCAGATCCACATATGGTCAAGATCATCCAGGCTAGATAATCGTAAGTACTCTCTCAGCCAGTCTAGTTATCCCTATGATATATATTTCTGGGGAACCCTTTATAGCACTTACTTGCCTTTTGTAGATTCTAACAAAAGGGCATTTCCTCTCTACTCTTTTGTATTTCTCTTGAAAGCAGGCACTGCCTCTACTTCTGAGTTTTATAAAGTTTAGGTGAGAAGACAAGTTGAGCTTTCCATTCAGGTTGGAGGAGAGGTATCCACAGAAGACCAGCAAGGCTAGGAATCATTAATAAGTCAAAGAGTTGACTGGTCTTATAGTTTATTTGATAGTCTGTCTTTGATTCTCAGCTCTGCAAGCTGAAAGCTCTATGATTGTGGACACCTCTTATCTTAGCTATTGTATCAGTAAAATTAATATAATCATTTAGGCACTGAATTTTTGGAGGGATCAACTGAGAAATCAATGTTAAACACCATTTGAGCCACCTCAGAGCACTGTATACAGTTTAGTTGTTGTTAACCTGAAGTTTTGTTTTAGGTGAATATATTTGTCTGCAATCATTTGACTTTACTTCCTATGACTCTGCCCACTGTACAGACTTACACACTCCTTCAGGTATACTCCCTGAAGCCTGAGAGCCTTGGCCTTTGCTTCAGTGGTAACCAGCTTTGCTGTATTTTGAGACCCCAGCACTAGGTTCCCACCTATGGCTTACCTCTCTCATTTCCCAGGTGGCCTTGTGCTATATAACTTGGTCTGAAGGTATCTGTGTGCTTTGTCAAGTGAATTTGGTAACTAAAGAATTTGGTAAGGACCTGACTTTTGGCCTCTGAGGGAGAGGGAGAGAGTGGGATGATTTGGGAGAATGGCATTGAAACATGTATATTATCATGTAAGAAACGAAGCGCCAGTCTATGTTCGATACAGGATACAGGATGCTTGGGGCTGGAGCACGGGGATGATCCAGAGAGATGATATGGAGTGGGAGGTGGGAGGGGGTTTCAGGACTGGGAGCTCGTGTACACCTGTGGCTGATTCATGTCAATGTATGGCAAAACCAATACAGTATTGTAACGTAGAATAAAGTAAAAATAAAATTTAAAAATAAATAAAATTACACTCTTCCTCATGATGCCAAACCAAGTAGGGAGGGAAGAATTCTAGTTGTTAGCAGGGACATACATGGAGCATTTACCTTAAATCTTATCACTCGGTGAGTTATGTTATTTTGTTGATGATCATCATCACTGTAGGATATGTGCACCTGTCTCTATTACTCAGACTTAGGAAGGAATTTTGGCATGTTGAGCAACATTGAATTCATAATATTAGAGAGAGAATTACATTTTGGACTTAACTATTCTGACATCTTTTTCTTTAAGTCTCCGAATTCATTTTTATTATGTGATATCCAAAACTATCCTTTGAAATGTTAACAGGAAGACTGAGGATGAAGAAGGACAGATAGTAAAATCACAGAATTGAATTCACAATACATGAAGGAATTCCAAAATTATAGCCAATAATATCCCTAATATAAAGTGTTCACAATAAAGAAATGAGCCAAGAACCATAATATATAATTCACAAAAATGTAGTAGCAATCAAATACATGTAATTCAAAATAATAAAATAACATTTTTGCCTTTTAAATTAGTTATTTAAAAAAAAAAAGAATACTGGGGCTTCTCTGTTGGCTCAGCGGTAAGAATCCAGCCGCCAATGCCGGAGACACGGGTTCAATCCCTAATGTGGGAAGATCCCACATGCCACAAAACAGCTCAGCCCACGTGCCCTAGAGCCCGTCCTCCTCAGCCAGAGCAGCTGCCACATGAGAAGCCCGCTCACTGCACCTGGAGACTAGTCCCCTGTCTCTGCACCTGGAGAAAAGCCCTCACTGCAGCACAGACCCAGCACAACCAAACATAAACAAGATTATATTTTAAAGAAGAGTGCCAGTAAGAACACACCAAAAAGACATTTTTATACAGTGTATAGGAGTATAATTTGATACTAACTGGTTGAAAAGCAATTTGGCAATATATCTCAAGAGGTAAAATTACCCTTTGACTAATTCTGCTTCTCATAATCTATCCTCAAAAAATTCAAATATCTGAAAAGGCTTTATGTTGAAATTAGTCATTACAATATTATGTGTAATATTAAAAGTTGGAAATAAATGAAAAGTATAACAAGTTATAGTTATCCTTTTATACTGTAACTTATACTTTTAACTTATACAGTTGACTTATGCTTCATCCTTACAATGAAATGTTTTGAAATAGAAATGGAAATTTACAGAGATAACACAGATTAACATCCAGGTTGTAATGTAAAGTAAAAAATCTACATGTATAATGGATCAACTTAAAGCGATTTAAAAGCATGGAGGGGACTTCCCTAAGGTCCAGTGGCTAAGACTCCAGCTTCTCAATGCACAGAGCCCAGGTTTGATCCCTGGGCAGGGAACCAGATCCCACATGCCACAAGTAAGTGTTCTCATGCCACAACTCAAAGATCCTCCATGCGGCAAGAAACAGTGAAGATCCTGCGTGCTGCAACTAAGACCCGGCACAGCCAAATAAATATATAAAAGTGTTATTGTTGTGGTTCTTCAGTTGCTGTCATGTCTGACTCTTTGTGACCCCATGGACTGCAGCATGCCAGGCATCCCTGTCCTTCACTGTCTCCCGGAGTTTGCTCAAACTCGTGTCCATTTAGTCAGTGATGCTATCTAATCATCTCATCTTCTGCTGCCTTCTTTTCCTTTTGCCTTCAGTCTTTACCAGTGTCAAGGTATTTTCCAATTAGTCAACTCTTTGCATCAGGTGGCCAAAGTATTGGAGCTTTAGCTTCAGCATCAGTCCTCTCAATGAATACTCAGGGTAGATTTTCTTTAGGATTGACTGACTTGATCTCCTTGCAGTCCAAGGGACTTCTCAAGAGTTTTCTCCAGCACCACAATTTGAAAGCATGAATTCTTTGGCCCTCAGACTTCTTTATGGACCAACTCTCACATCTACACATGACTAGCAGAAAAGCCATAGCTTTGCCTATAAAGACCTCTGTCAGCAAAGTGATGTCTTTGCTCTGTAACTGCATATCACTACATATAAATGGCAGTGATTACAAAGGAACCTTATCTATTCATTGAAGAGGTTAGCAGTTTAATAGAATGAAAACTAAATGTCTGTCTAGTCAAGACTATGGTTTTTCCAGTGGTCATGTATGGATGTTGAGAGTTGGACTGTGAAGAAAGTTGAACACCGAAGCATTGATGCTTTTGAACTGTGGTATTGGAGAAGACTCCTGAGAGTCCCTTGGACTGCAAGGAGATCCACCCAGTCCATCCTGAAGGAGATCAGCCCTGGGATTTCTTTGGAAGGAATGATACTGAAGCGGAAACTCCAGTACTTTGGCCACCTCATGCGAAGAGTTGACTCATTAGAAAAGACTCTGATGCTGGGAGGGATTGGAGGCAGGAGGAGAGGGGACGACCGATGATGAGATGGCTGGATGGCATCACTGACTCGATGGACGTGAGTTTGAGTGGGAGATGGTGAGGGACAGGGAGGCCTGGCTTGCTGCGATTCATGGGGTCGCAAAGAGTCGGATATGACTGAGCGACTGAACTGAACTGAACTTAAATAGAATTGTGGTTTTTTTGTTTGTTCTGAATATAAAATCTCAGTTTTTAGTCCTTCAAGGCTAATCTTCCCACTCTGGAAATATTGATCTCCATGTGCATACAGTGTTGCACTGAATAATGGGAACCTTAAAATTTTTTAAATTGCCCATTTCGTATGCTCCATAAATAACCACCAATATCCCAAGTACCCTCCTCAGTTTAGAATCCTGAAAAAGTCCTCAAAAGTGTATGAAGATGGAAGTATAGTCTAAACAAGCCCAGTGGTACCCTAACAGAAGCCTTTAGTTTCAGGCAGCTGAGTCTGTCACCTGGACTGAAATCTTTGTACCTGTGAGTTTTTGAGAGATTATTCATAATTACTCATAATTATCAGAAGGATTATTCATAATTATCAGAAGGAAGCCATTTTGAAACCAAGAAAACCGTTATAGTTTGCAGAAGGGATAGAAGTAAGATTAAATAGGAGTGAGGGATTCTAAAAGCAGAGTTGCCTTTTCTGCCTCTCTTCTGTGTACCTGTCCTGTGTTCCTTAGATTTATTCAAATCTGACCCAGATAAAGGTGTCAGGAGCTGGACTCCCGTGGCCTCATAGGCTCTGTTACTCTACAACACCTGTTACGGTCCGTGACTAGGGTGGCAGGGAATTGCTCTGCAAGGGATATGAAAGGACTTTATGCAGTGTACATTTGTTGCCTTCTAAACATTTGTCCTGTTGGGAAAAAATTTCAGCTCAGATTTCTTAGACCAAATGGCAGTTCAGCCCAGTGTAGCTGCTTCTACCCTACATGCATCGATTATAACTGTGTCTCTCCCTTTCTTAGAACCCCTGGGAGCAAACAGGAAAAAGTAATAACAACAAAATATTTATTAAAATGCAAATATCATGATGGGTTCCTTGATGCGAGGCAGCCTGGTAGGACCCAGGTGCACAGGGAACCAACTTATCTGGTGGCAGAGCAGCAGCGCCTGGAAACTGACAGGCTCTGAAGGGAGCCTCTTGTTACCTGACCTCGGCAGCAGGTTGCCAGCTCATTCTCCTGCATGAAATAGTTGCAACTTGCCTTTCAACTAACCAGAGAGATAGAATCTTTTTCCCTTTGGCAACCTAAGTAAATTCGAAAAAAAAAAAAAAGCCACTGCAAAATAGCAGGAAAGCATGAAAAGTGCTTTATGGATAAACAAAGGCTAATCTTCCCACTCTGGAAATATTGATCTCCATGTGCATACAGTGTTGCACTGAATAATGGGAACCTTAAAATTTTTTAAATTGCCCATTTCGTATGCTCCATAAATAACCACAATATCCCAAGTACCCTCCTCAGTTTAGAATCCTGAAAAAGTCCTCAAAAGTGTATGAAGATGGAAGTATAGTCTAAACAAGCCCAGTGGTACCCTAACAGAAGCCTTTAGTTTCAGGCAGCTGAGTCTGTCACCTGGACTGAAATCTTTGTACCTGTGAGTTTTTGAGAGATTATTCATAATTACTCATAATTATCAGAAGGATTATTCATAATTATCAGAAGGAAGCCATTTTGAAACCAAGAAAACCGTTATAGTTTGCAGAAGGGATAGAAGTAAGATTAAATAGGAGTGAGGGATTCTAAAAGCAGAGTTGCCTTTTCTGCCTCTCTTCTGTGTACCTGTCCTGTGTTCCTTAGATTTATTCAAATCTGACCCAGATAAAGGTGTCAGGAGCTGGACTCCCGTGGCCTCATAGGCTCTGTTACTCTACAACACCTGTTACGGTCCGTGACTAGGGTGGCAGGGAATTGCTCTGCAAGGGATATGAAAGGACTTTATGCAGTGTACATTTGTTGCCTTCTAAACATTTGTCCTGTTGGGAAAAAATTTCAGCTCAGATTTCTTAGACCAAATGGCAGTTCAGCCCAATGTAGCTGCTTCTACCCTACATGCATCGATTATAACTGTGTCTCTCCCTTTCTTAGAACCCCTGGGAGCAAACAGGAAAAAGTAATAACAACAAAATATTTATTAAAATGCAAATATCATGATGGGTTCCTTGATGCGAGGCAGCCTGGTAGGACCCAGGTGCACAGGGAACCAACTTATCTGGTGGCAGAGCAGCAGCGCCTGGAAACTGACAGGCTCTGAAGGGAGCCTCTTGTTACCTGACCTCGGCAGCAGGTTGCCAGCTCATTCTCCTGCATGAAATAGTTGCAACTTGCCTTTCAACTAACCAGAGAGATAGAATCTTTTTCCCTTTGGCAACCTAAGTAAATTCGAAAAAAAAAAAAAAGCCACTGCAAAATAGCAGGAAAGCATGAAAAGTGCTTTATGGATAAACATAAAAGAAAACCAGAGAAAGCTTATTCGGCCTTGGTCATTAAAAAGCACACTCCTGCGCCCAACCCTGTCTCCCCGCGCCCACCGCTCCCCGCACCAAAGTTGGTTTGAAGAGTTTCTTCTACAGAAGAACAGATGCACCCAAGTACCCTGATGTCTGTAACAGCTGGTTCTGGAATGAGAGGGGCTTCTCTCAAGAGAGGCAGATCTCCTGTTTCATTTGGAGTTTGGACACAACGGTTTTCTGGGTGGCTTCATTTTTGGCATCTGACTGTTTGGACAGAAGCTGTGTGGTGTTTTTTCAGCCAGATCTTTGAGAGCTAGTGTCTTCCCACAAGGCCCTGGCAGCTGATGAAAGCAGGCCCACCCTGCAGAAATGCCACAGGTATTGCCTAGGATAAAGTGATACACAAAGGCTACTGAGAACTTGCTTGCCTCCTGACTCATGTGTTATTTTCCTTACAGAGGCTGTTTTCAAAGCCTACTGTGTCTGCAGCCAGGTCATGGAAGACAACAATTAGCATACCAAACTGGGAGTCACCATGAGGCTGTCTGACACTGTCCTTAGAAAAATCCTCCTGCTCAACAGCCAAGGCAGAGAGCTATTTCTAAATGACAAATGTGTATACAGTTTCAAAAGGGATTGTGATTTCTCAGGCAGCCAGAACACAGTATGCTTTACAGTCTAAGGTGATCTTATCCTTGAAATAAGCTTCATTCTGGGCGATGACATGCATTTTCTAGATGGGAGGGGAAAATGTTACTGCTTATAATAAAGAACAGGCTGTTTTTCTTACTTGGGAACCTCAGGGGGATGAAGCAAGTTTTAATACCATAAAGAAGTGGGCTGCGAAACACTGGGATAAGTCTTGTTTATTTAACATTTAATGCTGTGGTCTGTTAGGTGCTAGAGAGAGTCACTGAGGTGCCATTATTTAATGCTAGAAAGTTAAACTGTCTCACTTAGATTAGGCAGTTGACTCAAAGTAATCCAGGTCCAAGGCTCAAAAATGAATACATCAACATGGTTAACACACAGTGTTTGAACCAGTGTGTGGCTGGGTGATGGGGTGGTGAGTCACACTCCCTCCTTAGATCCTTGTAACGTCCAGGCCTTGAGGAAGAGGTCTAGCATCTCTATGTTTTAAAAAAATCCCTCTATTGCCAGTTGTCATTTGAAGAATCTAAAGATAAAATTATGTGCCCAGAGCAAATTGATGCCTTGTGCCACTGATTTCCCAGCACACAGAAATAGATTTAAGTAAGTAGTGAGTCAGGCCAAGGAGAACTGGGAAGCTGGATCAATAGCCCAGCAGACTCTGTAATAATGTGTTGGTTTATCCGTGGGCATTTTAGACTGTCTGCTTACACAAATGTGTATACACGTACCTTTAGTTTGCAGCCAGCATGGGCCTAGTGCCAAGAGATTAGCTCTTGGCCTTGACTGGGTTCCTCGTTTTCCAGTTTGGTGACTGGATGAGAGCGTAGTTTTCTTATTAGAGTCTTGAGTGTGTATCAATGATATAATATTATCTTCTTCATCAGGTATCTATGCCCCTTACCTTAGGACTCTTCCCCATGTGAGTCAGCCCTGGCCCACCAGGCTCTCTGAGGGCCCCCTGGGCAGGCCAAATCCATGGGCTCTGGGTCAGAAGGGCCTGGGTTCAAGTGCTGCTTCTGCCCATATCATATATATGACCGTGAGTAAGTTGCTTCATTCATCTTCCTAAGCCTCAATTTCCTAGTCTGTAAACTAGGAATAATGATAATACCTGTGTCCTTGTGTTCCTCGGAGGATCAGGTGAGAAAAATTAAACACATACAGTGCTTAACAGACTGTAAAACTGCCTTAGCGCCTTGCAAGTACTCAGTAAATGGTAGCTTCCTTTTGACCTTACCTCATTAGCAAACATCTCTATCCTCTAGCTAGTCTTCTCCTGTCCGCATCAGGGTGAGCGTGACACCATGAAAGACTGCCTGGTTTGTATTTCAGGTGTACAAACGTAGTAATTTGAAATTTATATAGAATACACTCCAAAAAAGTTACTATAAACTATTGATGATATTCCCTGCACTGTACTGTGTGTGTGTCTGTGTGTGTGTGTGCACATACGTGCATGTGCACATGTGTGCACTCAGTCGCTCAGTCATGTCTGACTCTGCAACCGCATGGACTGCAGCCCACCAGCCTTATCGGTCCGTTATAGCCTCGTAACTTATCTACTTCTTCATACGCTGACTTGGTGGCTCTACCGTCTGGGCTGGGGTCCTGGCTTGGGGTGCAGCCGGTCCTGTGCACAAGATCTCTTGACTGTCCAGGGTGCTAGCCGCAGTCAGCCAGCTGCTCAGGCCCCCACTGATCAGCCCCAGGGCACTTGTTCACTATCCGCAAGGCTCCGTGCTGGCTTGCAGCAACCACAGCACACCAGGCTTCAGAGAGCCAGGCCAGATGGCACCTACGTGTCGGGACTCTTGGAGTCTCTGACAAATTCCAGCATTCTTTCTACCCGGCCCCGACACTTTCCGCCTCATCTCCTCCATGTCACATCTGATTTTTCCTTATCTTAGAGGATGGATGCAGATTCTCAGGAGTGACTGTGGCTTGCTGACAGCCACTCCAGCCTGGGTGATGTTGGCAGGAGGGGCTGGGAGGGATGGAGAAAGGCATCCACATCTTGAGTTTGTGACAGTGTTGTTTATGGTCAGCAGTTTTTATTTAAGGAATTATTTATCTACTGGGGTTGGGGGGAAGATGTTCTTTATTCTGTATGAAAAGAAATACAGGTTACCATTTGATTTTCATCTGTTAAAATGGGACTTGAGAATGAATGTCTGTATCATATCTATATCACTATATCCTAGTCATTTGCTTTCTTGGTTTTCTTAAATCTCGATTAGTTTTCTTTCTTCTTTTCTTTTATTCTTTTGTTTGTTCATTCATTCATCTGCTCGTCCATCCATTAAACCAGGTGAGAGATCTGGCCCCACTAAGTGACAATAGAAGGTGACGACTTTTCTCAGAGCGCCGTGTACAGTGTATAGTGGAGAACAGTGATGTGATGGCTCAGAGCCTACAGCTCACAACGTGATCTGTCTATATTGTTTCTATGATTTCTGCAGGCAGCAGGTTGATGGTGTTTAGTCGGCTGTTATGCTTTGTGTCTATCTTTGTACCACTTCTTTCCTTCCCTACACTTTGCATTTATCTCAGTCTTTGTTTTTCTGAGGAAGGTTGCTCTGGAAACTTGAGGGATTTGAACGTTAGAGACCTAATAGACATGAATGAAGTGAAGTGTTAATCACTCAGTCTTGTCCGACTCTTTGTGACCCCATGGGCTGTAGCCCACCAGGCTCCTCACTTCTCCTGTCCGCATCAGGGTGAGCGTGACACCATGAAAGACTGCCTGGTTTGTATTTCAGGTGTACAAACGTATAATTTGAAATTTATATAGAATACACTCCAAAAAAGTTACTATAAACTATTGATGATATTCCCTGCACTGTACTGTGTGTGTGTCTGTGTGTGTGTGTGCACATACGTGCATGTGCACATGTGTGCACTCAGTCGCTCAGTCATGTCTGACTCTGCAACCGCATGGACTGCAGCCCACCAGCCTTATCGGTCCGTTATAGCCTCGTAACTTATCTACTTCTTCATACGCTGACTTGGTGGCTCTACCGTCTGGGCTGGGGTCCTGGCTTGGGGTGCAGCCGGTCCTGTGCACAAGATCTCTTGACTGTCCAGGGTGCTAGCCGCAGTCAGCCAGCTGCTCAGGCCCCCACTGATCAGCCCCAGGGCACTTGTTCACTATCCGCAAGGCTCCGTGCTGGCTTGCAGCAACCACAGCACACCAGGCTTCAGAGAGCCAGGCCAGATGGCACCTACGTGTCGGGACTCTTGGAGTCTCTGACAAATTCCAGCATTCTTTCTACCCGGCCCCGACACTTTCCGCCTCATCTCCTCCATGTCACATCTGATTTTTCCTTATCTTAGAGGATGGATGCAGATTCTCAGGAGTGACTGTGGCTTGCTGACAGCCACTCCAGCCTGGGTGATGTTGGCAGGAGGGGCTGGGAGGGATGGAGAAAGGCATCCACATCTTGAGTTTGTGACAGTGTTGTTTATGGTCAGCAGTTTTTATTTAAGGAATTATTTATCTACTGGGGTTGGGGGGAAGATGTTCTTTATTCTGTATGAAAAGAAATACAGGTTACCATTTGATTTTCATCTGTTAAAATGGGACTTGAGAATGAATGTCTGTATCATATCTATATCACTATATCCTAGTCATTTGCTTTCTTGGTTTTCTTAAATCTCGATTAGTTTTCTTTCTTCTTTTCTTTTATTCTTTTGTTTGTTCATTCATTCATCTGCTCGTCCATCCATTAAACCAGGTGAGAGATCTGGCCCCACTAAGTGACAATAGAAGGTGACGACTTTTCTCAGAGCGCCGTTACAGTGTATAGTGGAGAACAGTGATGTGATGGCTCAGAGCCTACAGCTCACAACGTGATCTGTCTATATTGTTTCTATGATTTCTGCAGGCAGCAGGTTGATGGTGTTTAGTCGGCTGTTATGCTTTGTGTCTATCTTTGTACCACTTCTTTCCTTCCCTACACTTTGCATTTATCTCAGTCTTTGTTTTTCTGAGGAAGGTTGCTCTGGAAACTTGAGGGATTTGAACGTTAGAGACCTAATAGACATGAATGAAGTGAAGTGTTAATCACTCAGTCTTGTCCGACTCTTTGTGACCCCATGGGCTGTAGCCCACCAGGCTCCTCTGTCCATGAGATTGTCCCAGCAAGAATACTGGAATGGGTTGCCATTCTCTTCTCCAGGGGATCTTCCTGACCCAGGGGTTGAACCCAGGTCTTCTGCATTGCAGGCAGATTCTTTACCATCTGAGCCACCAGGAGACATGTAAGCAGGTGCAGTTCTCCACAGTGGTGATGCCGGCAGCCTAACACTGATGACTCCGTCCTCGGTGGACTCGGTGAAAGATAGACGAGGGAGCAGTTATCTCCACGTCGTACTGAGTCAGGTCCCTATGGTTGCCCTATGGCTTCGGTATTTGTCCTGAGTTATTTTTGTCTTGTCTGTCAGAGAATATTCCTGCTGTAAGAGCGCCTGAGTCAGGGTGGTCTAGTAGGGGAGGTGCGGACACTGGGTTCATATCTAGCCCCTGGCTCTTACTTGCCCTGTGACACGGCAAGTCACTTGTGTTCTTTTAGTCTTTATTTCTTTATCTGTTACTTGGGGATAACAGCCCCAGGTGTCATCATACTCCCAGGTACTGTAGGATTGTTACGAAAATGAAGTGAGATCCTGTCTGGAAAGAAGTTAGCATGAAGTCCAGCTCAATGGCTAACATCCAGTCTACCCTGCTCCCCTCTCCTCACCTCGCCATTTCACCACCCCACGGCTAGTCAGCCGTTTCTAAGACAGGAGCAGTGGGGCTGTAAATACTTGCACTCTGGTAAAATCGCTCTTCTCCACTCCACTCTTTGATCACCCTCTGGCTCCCCTCCAAGTGGTCCTAAACTCAGGGGAAGGCAGTAGCATGCTGTGGTTGAAAGCATGGAATGGGCCCCAGAGAGCCCCACACTGGAATCCCAGCTCTGCGAGTTACCGACTGTGTAGTAAACACACTCTGTGACTCTCCCTCTAATGAAATCTCCTTCACAAAGACAGTGAAATCTTGATGTTTAAAGAAATCGTTTTTCTTATGAAGAACTTAAAGCTCCTAGAATACCTTGTGAGTGTTTCTTTTCCAAGAGGTTTTATTACTGAGAGTAAAAATATATTTACATTTGGAGTTTATTTTTCACAATAGTCTTGACAGTAATATTTTCCGATTTTTGCAGAGCCCTCTGATTTTTGTGTGCCGAGAAAGGATCTTGTCTAACCTATCTAAGCTAGCTTCTAATTTGTTAGATTTCATTCGAATATTTCTGGAGCTCAGGTCCCAAAAATGCAAGAAACTCTTTAGCACCTCACATGGAGGTTCAAGTATCCTCTTTGTCACCTATTTATTTTGAGTCCGTGATGGTTTTTGGACCCAACACTTGATAAGACTTGTCACTCCTGTTGCTGCAAATCTCAGTACGCAAACCTCCGTTCAGTTCCTGCATGTCTCAGTGTCTTGCTCATCTCTACTGGCCTAGAAAGGGTCCTTCTTTGCACTGGTCCCAGCCCCAACTGCCCCCCTGACCAAAAGCATTTACCCAGCCAAATATCTATAGTCGTATTCTTGCCACTCTGTCTCTTGAAACTGAATGGTTTTAGATGGAATTTGAAGACTCTTGACATGGACCTCTGAGTAACAGGACAGATACAGTAGCTTTGTTATATTATTTGCTGACGTGAGAGCTCCAGCTAATAAAGACCGAAGGCAGAGGTTGCACAGGATGGATCAGCTCTTTCCATGCGGCTAACTGCTTGGGAAGGCAGCAGCGTGATGTGGTTAAGAGCGTAGGATGGGCATCAGACAGCCCCACGTTAGAAGCCCAGCTCTGCTGGTTACCGACTGTGTAGTATTGGGCAAGTGACAATTTTTCTGTCTCTCAGTTTCATTATTTGTGAAAGAGGAAGGCACTATTACTTGCTTTGCAGAACTAAATGAAATCATGTTTCTGAAATTATATGATACAGCGTCTGACAGCATCTTGGCAGTGTCTGGCAGGGTACTGAGTGCCCATCCATCTTGGCCCCCTCTTCCTGCATCATGTGCTGAATGTTGGCCATCTCTATAATCACATCGATGATGCTGTAATTGCTTTTACTACTACATCATTGCTCTCCCCCAGTTCTTTTCTTCATTACCTTTCTTCCTTATCTCCCAATTCTACCCTTGAACCTAGTTAAGTCACCATCCAGAGCAATGATAACTTAATTTTTAAAAATCAGTTTTCTTTAAACAGATTGGAAGTACCTACCACAAGATTGATGGTGATGGCAATGATGATAAGCATAAAGTGGAAATTTCTTACTCACTTTGTCTTTTTGATTATAAGTTTCAAAGAGCATGACTGTCTTTTTCAGTCCTAAACTCCTTGTTCCTGGACCATGAATAGTTGTTGAATTAAGGAGTCTGATATTTCAAGTAGTTTTGACTGTGCTGTTTAATCTTCTTGACTTCTGCACAGTTAGTCCAGGTGAGTATTTGTTGATTTGTATGTTCACCTGTTCTAGTGCAGAATTAGTTTCCTCTTTTATGGCATGGAATTCTTAAACACATGCTTGTACATCCAAAGATGGACTGTGCTGTGTTTTAGTAAGCATTATGTATACACATTAAATATCAAAAATAATGTTCTTGAAATGTCAGTGTCTACAAAAGGGAAAAGAATTCTAGTAGGTTGATTTTAAGGTTTGAGGACATGGAGTCCTAGGAAAAGTTCTGAGATTGGAGGCATCACATTCCTTCCCACACTAAGCACATAACTCTGCATGGGTTTGGTTTCATTTCAGAAGCAAAGTGTCCACAGACTCTGAACATGCCCTGGGCGCTTGGCCCTGGGATGGAGCTGCCAAATTTGGAGAGTCTTTCTAAGACGACAATCCCCTGATCTGAAGTACATTTTTATGAGTGCCTATAAATACTTTAACAGAATATGTAAAATTTCTCCCTTATCCAAATGGCTTTTATATGTAAGATGTGACATAATGACCTGGAAAAACAAGAGGCCCACGGGGTCAGATAATCCATTACCTTGGCAACGCGGCATGCATAGATTATGCAGCATTGATTTCATGGAAACACCCTGAGTTTTCTCTGAGTTTTCTTTCATCTGGAGAATATAAATGGGTTCACACTTTTCATAATTGAGAAATGAAAGTGTTTGAGATAAACAACACATCTTCTGTAAGGCCAAATACTCTTGAGAAAATGTCAGCCTCACTTGCCTGTGGGTGGAGCTCAGTATTTGCAAAGTCATTGATCATAATATTCTAGATCTAACAAGAGGGTGAAGATTCCAGTCTGTTTCCATGTTCCAAACCTGTCCAAGCCCAGCCTTTTTTCCAGGCTTTACTCTCCCTTAGGCAAATGAAACTGGTAACGGATTTAATGTTTAAAACTGTCTTGTGTCCAAAAGTTCTTTTTGCAGATCTAGTCTGTATCTGTCTTGTTTCAGTTTAAAACAGTTTCCATTAGATGTACTAATCCATTCATCAGAAATACGTGTAGGGCTCTTCAGTTGACCAGGGACTGGTTTGCGGAGGTCAAGAGCAGGAAGTATTAATACATTAGTCATGATTAATTGCCAAGTGGATAAACAGAAAATAACTGCTTTGGAGCTCAAAGGAAGAAGAGAGTGGAACTGGAGGTCTTAGAACTGAATTCTAAAAAATGGTTGGGATATGGGTAAATCAAGGAAAAGAAAGGGCAAAGGGGACAGGATAAATGGTGTGAGGAAAAGCACAGAAGCAGGAAGAACATGAAGAGACCAGTTTACTGGAAATGAGACTTTGGGAAGGGGAGAAGTAGAGGCAGGTCTGGAGGGCAGATTGGAACCCATCTGTGTAGGCTCCTGAATGCCATACTAACAGGCCAGACTGCACTGTAAACCAGTGGCCATCAGAGCAAGGTGCTGTGTAGGACCGTCATTTGGGTACAGGAAAATATTTATTCTCTGTCTAAAATGAGACATTAATTTCTTGCTAATATTATTGCACACATAGACAATATTATATGTGTCATTTATTCATAAATATACATATGTAGTGATGCATGCTCAAATGTTTTACTGGAAGCGATGCATGTTCAAAAAAAGTGTGGAGGCAGACTCCTTCTTTAGATGATGAATGATTAAAGATTTTCATTTAATCAGTGACATATTCAAAACAGTATTTTAAGAAGATAAATCTGGCAGCAGTTGTACAGAGAGAAGAAGCAGTTAGTTGGCGACCACAGCGATTCAGAGGACTTAAATAATGGTGGCCACGGTGGGGATGGAAAGAAGTGGGGGAGTCCCAGGGACACATGATGATCGTTTCCTTTCACAGTGAGATTCCCCTTAGCAAGAGCAGTCAGCAGTCACTTTGGGAGCCAAGAATGGAGTAGTGCTAAAGAAGGTGAGGTGTTTTTTTTTTGTTTAAAATAGATTGCAAAAATTTATTGATAAGATCAAACATGTTGTGGTCTGAAAACTGAAACTTAAATAGAAACAAGAATAAGAATTATGATTTGTCTAAAACAAGTGTAGATAACTTTACGGAAAATCTTTAAAAATATAGGTGGCATCCGCTCCTCTCCACCATAATCCTAAAAATGAGCATTTGGAAGAGTAAACAGGGGCAGCTTAATGATGCCGCCTTCATTATATAATAAAACGTCTATGCTTTTATATCTGCTGCTTGGTGTTGAAAAAGGATTCCAGAAATCTTCCCTCTCAGTTGTTTGTTGGAGATGCATTGTTTGTTGATAATCCTTGATTGAAATACAGATACTCTCATGCTTCCTCACACAGCACCATCTTCACAAGAAATACAATTTAGAGCACCATATTGGCGAATGTAAATTTGTAAGAGAGGAAGGTTTTGGTCCCTGTGCTTTATTTACCATAATATTTTTAAAATTGCACTATTTGTTTAACTTCCCCATTTGATGTTGTTGCAAGGTAGAACTCTTAACCAAAGTGTGATTCAGAGTTCAAATCTATCATTAAGCAGACTTCTCGATTTCTCCTTGCAGATAAAAACCCTCTAAATAATGATAGGGAAAAAGAAATTGTATGTTTTAAAATGCCAGCTAGATCAGGCTTGTGATCCCTACAAGACATAACATTATCTTAGAAATATTTTGATGAAAGAGCTGTATGATCAGGCATTTTAAACAAGAAAAACAAATTCATATATTTTAACTCTAGTCAGGCACCAGATATAAACGTAACATTTGTCTCAGTCAAGTTAAACTCCACTACAGATTGTGTGTGTATGTGTGTGTGTGTCAGTGTGTAATTATTTTGGCTGAAAATGAGTAGAATGTAGTGTAGAAAATATATATGTAACATATTGACAGACATAAAAATTAGAGGTAAGATTTAAATTTCCATATTACGTAGAAGTGAATATTCTCATACACTACTGGTGGGAATATAATTGATAAGCTTTCCTTAGGGCATTACAGACATGTTTCAAGAGCCTTAAAAATTAAAAATATTTATAATATTTAGACT
>SJYC01063145.1:0-12219 GCA_006408675.1 Madoqua kirkii
AAGTGGTAAAAGTAGAATAAAATCAAATATAAAAATCACTCTTATATACAAATATAAGCATACAAAAATTATAATGAAATACCATATGCTTATAGGTTCTGTTTTCTAATTTTTATTGTTTTTCATATTTTAAGGATATATTGTTTATAATCATAAAGAAATTGAAGTGAAAATTAGAGTTATCAAAGTCTAAAATGTAAATATATATAATTTAATACAACTAGCTGATAGAATGATTTCTGTGACCATAATATATTTATTATATTTAGTCACTTGATCAGCAAGGCTACTGATTAATAATTTTGACTGTTAATAGATCCACCTGTGGTACAAAAGAAGGTAAATGTATTAGTGACTGAAGCGGATGCAGAAGGTGAAACACATGTTAACCAGGCTACCGGGGTGGTTTCACCTGTGTTATTTGGACTTTGGTTTCACAGTAAAAGTACAGCTTAACTTTCTGAACTAAGGAGTAGCTAGTATGCTTTAGATTAAATGAAAAGACAGTAGCTATAAATATACTTATATAAATATGTTTATTCACTCATTCATTCAGTCAGTAAACAGTCATTCAGCACTTGTTGCATGTCAGGTATTGGGTCAGGATTATGAAAAAGAGAAACAAGTAAGTCTCAGAAAATTAATGATCTAGTGGGGAGATCAACATGTAAGTGTGGTGAAAATCGACAGAGAAGTCTGTAGGAAGTTCTAGAACACTGAGAAAGGAACAGCCAGCTTTTCCCTAGAGTTAGGGGCTCCCTCTTAGATAAAGGAAATGTTAGCAATGGACTTTGTCAAATGAATAGGAGCTTGCCAGGTGGAAAAGTTGAAGGAGCATTCTAGATAGGAAGAAGAGCATCAGTCTACAAAGGACAAGAAATCTGAGATAGCTTGGCATCTTGGGTCAGGAACAAGTAGGAAATATGTGGCTGGAGCTCAGGGTGAGAGGTAAAAGCAGGATGAAAAGAGTGGAAAACTGGATAAGGGCCAGAAACAGCCTTCACACCCTGGTGGTCACGGTGTTTCTACTTCAGCAATGATTAATCATGATTTTCCTGGCTAATAGAATCCTAATCTTTATAATGAGGTAGGACTGTTCCCTTTGAATTATGGAAATTATAACTATTATGACCTGCTCCACAAACACAGGTTATAAATATGATCACATCCTTCAATCTTCTTTACCATTAATCATCCAAGCCTCCATAGACCTTATTAGCCCGAAGTCTTTTATCTCCTCCAGAGGTTCCTGGGCCTTGACTCAAGACAAATGGGTCATTTCTCCTCCAGAAACCTGTGGCTTGATCCACTTGTGACTGCTGTTCTTTCTGCCTGCTGCACGGCACTGTTCACAGTCTTAAGTTACAGTAGTGCCCATTTGGGGAAACAAGGTTACAATGCCTCTTGCTGATATTCCCATCCTCAGCTATTGTTCCCTAAATCATAACCTCTACTAGAGTGGCTGGATCTGGAGGAGCTTCTGGACTTGGCCACAACACTAGTCTAAAATTCGCCTTTCCCCTCAATCTGTTGAGCCCAGGAAAATAATAACCCAGATTCCTCTCTTCATCAAGGTCATTTTGTTTTAGTGGTTTCCGGGACCTTCCCTGCCCTGGGGCCTTTAGCCATGATCACTCTGACCAAAGCTATGGTTTTCCCAGTGGTCATGTATGGATGTGAGAGTTGGACCATAAAGAAGGCAGAGTGCTGAAGAACTGATGGGTTCGGACTGTGTTGCTGGAGAAGGCCCTTGAAAGTCCCTTGGACAGCCAGGATGTCAAACCAGTCAATCCAAAAGGAAACCAACCCTGACTATTCATTAGAAGGACTGATGTTGAAGCTGAAGCTCCAGTACTTTGGTCGCCTGATGCGAAGAGCTGAGTCATTGGAAAAGACCTTGATGCTGGGAAAGATTGAGGGCAAGAGGAGAAGGGGATGACAGAGGATGAGATGGTTGGATGGCATCACCAACTCAATGGACATGAGTTTGAGCAAGCTCCAGGAGACGGTGAAGGACACGGAAGGCCGTGGAGTTGCAAGGATTCGAACATGCCTTAGTGACTGAGAACAGCAGCACTCTGCCTCAACAGTTCCCTCCTCCCCAGTCCCCCACCCAAGGAGGCTGCAGTTAGAGCGCTGGCTTTCCTCCCAGAAGGCTCCCATGCACCCTGTTTTAAAAAATCAGTGTAATGTTTTCATATATAATGAGCTAAGTAAGCTGGCCAAAATCGAAATAGGTCTCAACCCCCAAACCTATATGCTTAACCACTATGTTCACTGCCTTATCTCATTCAGCTTATGTACTAATATAACATTATAGGCTTCCTTGGTGGCTCAGGTGGTAAGAATCCACTGGCAGTGCAGGAAACCTGGGTTCAATCCCTGGATTGGGGAAAATCCCCTGGTGGAGGGTAGGAAAACCCACTCCAGTATTCTTGCCTGGAGAATCCCCATGGGCAGAGGAGCCTGGTGGGCTACAGTCCATGGGGTTGCAAAGAGTCAGACATGACTGAGGGACTAAGCACAGCACATATCATTATTTATTGTTTCATTTACATACTACACTCATGCTAGTCAAGTTTATTACAGAATTGTGTAATAGATGCAATCATAGCTGACTCTTTGCAACCCCATGGACTGCAGCTCTCTAGGCTCTTCTATCCATGGGATTTTCCAGGCAAGAATACTGGAATAGGTTGCCATTTCTTCCTCCAAAGAATCTTCTTGACCCAAGGAATCAAACCCGGGTGTCTTGCATTGGCAGACTTATTCTTTACCACTGAGAATTAGACATCTCTAAGTGCAGATATTGAATTGTTGATAAAGAGGAGCTGGACAAGTGTATTTATGATCTAAAACTGCATATATATAGAAATTGAGTATATTTACTATAAGAGAAAATTGTGTTTTCTCTGCAAAATATCCAGGCAAGAATACTGGAATAGGTTGCCATTTCTTCCTCCAAAGAATCTTCTTGACCCAAGGAATCAAACCCGGGTGTCTTGCATTGGCAGACTTATTCTTTACCACTGAGAATTAGACATCTCTAAGTGCAGATATTGAATTGTTGATAAAGAGGAGCTGGACAAGTGTATTTATGATCTAAAACTGCATATATATAGAAATTGAGTATATTTACTATAAGAGAAAATTGTGTTTTCTTTGCAAAATTTGGGCTTCCCAGGTGCTGTTAGTGGTAAAGAACCTTCCTGCCAATGCAGGAGACATGAGAGACACAGGTATGATCCCTGGGATGGGAAGACCCCCTGGAGCTGGGAATGGCAAAGCACTCTAGTATTCAGGCCTGCAGAATCCTGTGGACAGAGGAGCCTGGGGCGCTACAGTCCATGGGATCGCAAAGAGCTGGACATGACTGAAGTGACTTAGCACGCATGCATGCTGCAAAATTAGATCTCAGAGCAGAGAAGAGTACTCATATAGTTTGGGTAGGATTGAAGTGGAGCAGTAAACAGACATTTGGGTTAACACACTTTGTTTATAAATAGTGTTCTTTAGAATTCATAATTTGGAAAATCTCTCTACAGGGGTAGATTAATCTAATTTTGGCTCACTCCTCATCCAAGTGTAGGACAGTCAGTTGACCTTTCCAATTTATCAGTTTTACTCTCAGCCGTCTTATCTTTAAATTTGATAACAACAAATAATAAACTCCTACCAAATCATCTTCACCCTTTCTCATAGACACTGTTTTCCTGGTAGCATTATTACTCTGCTCAATAAAATGAAAGTGAGTACATATATGCCATATTTCATAAACAAAGGCAAAATTCTGACATATTATCTGTAGTCTATGTTCTTTCTTTTAAAGGATAACTGTAATGCCATATAATGTTTCTTGTACTCTCTAAAGTTCTAATTAAAAATCCAGGAGGTCCGGAGATCTTTGGGCAGTTTTGTTATATTCATGGGGGAACTAATTGCTTATCTTCTGACAAAACCTCAGTGAGACATGACTCCAAGCCTGCTCAGCCCAGAGTCCTTTCTATCAGCTCAGAGACTTACTTCCTGTGCTTGCCTTAGTCTGGAGCTGTGAACCACTGAGCCAGGGCCAGAGCTGTGAGCTAGGACGCCTACGTTACCCTGGCTTTGCTACAAGATGAGGGCCCTGCCTTTGACCTTGAATCATTTTGTTGTGTTGCTGGCAACATTATTCCTTTATTATTATTGTTGTTGTTTTTGTTACTTCGTATACTTAAAATTCCCAACTTTTAAAACCAGTTTGAATCTGAGATACACAATAAATTCTGTTATTTAAAATGATAAATATAGACATCCCTTATATCAACTTCACTGAGCTTTCAGATTTATTGTGTGTATCTGTGTGTTTACTTTATCCAGAAACTAAAAATTCTGATTGTTTTGTTTCTTCTGTTTATTTGGAGGTAGACATGCTCTTTGTTGGAATGAGGGCATATTCCATGCTGAAAAAGATTATGTGTTTTTCCACAAGCTAGATGAAACTTGTATCTTCCCCTTGGCTGCAAGTATATTCTGTGTAAACAAAGATGTTCTGTGGCTCCTCAGAAAGAGGAATGAGGAAGATGCCTCTTTCCTGGTTCTCTCACAGGCATCTCCTGGAAATCACTGGCACAGGCTGAAGTTCGTGGAGTGATGTAGAGAGAAGCTAACACACACGATTCTTGAAAGCCTACTGTGTGCCAGGAACTGTGCTTCATATTTACTTAAACGCTTGGTCTCATTTAATTTTCTTAACAAGGCCATGAGGCAATTACCCTTTTCCTTACTGTGTAGATGAAGAAACTGAGGCTCAGAGAGATTAGACAACTCCCTTGAAGTCACAGAGCTAGAAGGGGCAGAGCAGGGACCCCGAGTTTATTGAGATCCCAGGGCCAACACCTCCCTGTGCCCTGCACTTCCTGTCTGTGACTCAGGTGGCCTGGGAGCTCGAACTCCAGGCCAGAGTCAGAGTCTGGGGCTGAGTGAAGGCGCTTTCTCTTAGGTTCTAGGGGCAATCAGAAGGTCAGAGCAGAAAAGAGACTGCAGCTCAGTCGGAATCTGCTTAACCGCCGGTATCCTAACCTCTGCTGTTGGGCCTTCACCTTGATTGTGGAATAGAATGGGGACTGAATTTCTCCAGGACTGAGTGGGGGTGGAGGTCTCTGTCTCCTCAGGGCCAGCTCTGCACTAGCTACGCTGCTGTTGTCTGCAGGTTTTAGCATCCCTTACTTCAAACAGATCACTTTTTTGTTATCTTAATGGAACATCATTGGCCACCTGGCTGATTTGAAATGTGAGCGAGACTAATCCTATACAGCAATGATTTGCAAGTTAGAACACCAAGTCTATGGGGATATTCAGAGCATTTGCTTTGAAAAATTTATTTTTCCCTAATTCGTGCTAAACTGTCACTTGATCCTTATTTAGAGAATTCCATCATTTTAATAATTTGGTACTGTTTTGCTGGTAAAGGTAGAGATATGTAAACAGAAAGCTTTTTTTTCCCCTTTCTTATGGGTTTAAAAAAATGTTCCAAATTTTCATTTGCAGCACTTTATCCTTTTTTCTTTTACTGTTTTCTGTCTTGCAAGCAAAATGTCATTTGGTTTAAATTGACATTAGCACCTTTCCATTTGAGGAGCCAATGACTGTGGTCTTTACATAGACTGGTTAGGTTTCTTTCTCCAACAACAGTTTGTGCTGTGAAGATGAGCAGGCAGTTTGACTCTGTGGAGCAGGCAGTGGGCCCTTCAGGATTCTTTTTCAGCAGGGTTCTTTCTCAGTCCCTGCTGAAAAAGTCTTCAAATGACTTTGGAAGATTGTCTGTATTGAGTATTCAGATGCCCCTTCTGTCTGTGGGTAGAAGCGTATGCTCTGTGCCTGGCTATCCATTGTGTAGTTTTATAATTTGTTCATTGAGTGTCTGCCACGTGCCAGACCCAGAGTGTCTACATACAGCATCATCATATTTCATTTCATCCTCACAACCACCCTGGGAAATTGTTATGTTATGAACATGTAATATTCCCTCCACTCTTCAGATAAGAAAGCTGAAGTTCAGGTGGAGAAATATCTCAGTGGTTACACAGCTGGTGCCTGTTGATAGCAGGGCTCAGCAGATCTGTTCACATTTTTCATTTTTCAAATGAACTAGCAGGAAAGTTTTAGGAGATGAGGCTGGGATAGTGTTAGAGAGCTTTGACTTTTCTCTAAGACACCACACTTTGGATTTATTTATTCATGTGGTACCTATTTCAGTTCAGTTCAATTCAGTCACTCAGTTGTGTCCGACTGTTTGCAACCCCATGAACCATAGCACACCAGGCCTTCCTTTCCACTGGAGTGGACACTCAAAGTGTCATTGGAAGTTCACAGTTCACATGTTGCTGAAGCCTGGCTTGGAGAATTTTAAGCATTACTTTACAAGCGTGTGAGATGAGTATAGTTGTGCAGTACTTTGGTGCCTATTTATTGGGCACCAAATATGTGTGCCAAACAGTCTAGGCACTGGGGGCATCACATTGAACCAGAAGCTTACACTGTGGCTCTTGGAGGTCTTGAATAGAGAAATGACATACTCTGGCATATGTTTTACAAGGGGCCTGCTGACTGCAATGCAGACCATCACCTGCAGAGGGGCATGGACTATGGCAGGGAGACCAGCTGGGAGGTGACTGCAATAGTCCAGACAAAAATAGGTGGGTCTTGGACCAGCCTGGGAGCAGAGGTGAAAAGCTGGATTCTAGATAGACTCAGCAGGAAACACCAATGGGATCTGCTAAACAACTGGATGTGGAAACTGCTTTTCTGGGCTTCAGTTGGAAGGAACCCAGGTCAGCCTGCCTCAACTCAGCTCAACTCAACAGTTGAACTCAACAGCCTGTGCTGTTTGATGTCTAAATTGCTCAAGTGTAAAGTCATTTCACAGTGTTTCATTTAGTGAAAAGCTTAACTCCTTTTCAGTACCTTAGCACTAGACTTATGCAAGGAGAGAATGCTTGTTGGTGTCCAGAGGAGGAGGAAGAGAGCTCCATTTCCCAGGAGCACTTGTCATCCAGGCTGCAGTCAAGCAGCCCGCTCCCTTCAAGAAGGCCACGTGCCTGGGCGGCGGCACTGGGTAGTTACACCTGATGATTGCTGTGTGTCCGTCTCGTGGCCATTCATGGTCCTTCCCTATGGCTTCCCTGCAGTGAAGCAAGAGGAAAGGTCTTCTTAAGAGGTTTAAGCCTCGCTTCATGTTTTTCTGTACTTATTCTCTCTCAGAAGCAACATTATCAGGTCCAAATCAGAAATAAGTTCAAGTCTTGGTCAAAAAGTGGGACTCCCAGCATATTGTTTGACCCTTGTAGTTAACTTACACGGAGCTGACACCATCACTCAAAAATGGTTCTAAATATGCCAGATCTGCCAGTAACTTTAATGACTGCAGGATCTAAGTTTATATTTCCCAAGTCAATGAATGCAGCATTGTGTTTTCTTCATGATCATTCATTACTAAGGATAGCATGGGCAGTTGGTTATACTCATGTATTTAGACTAAGAAGCAACCCCTTACATACCTTATCTTGAAGTAGAGACTAATCACTGGGTTTCAGTTAATCATGGGAAGGAAGGCCTCAGGATCTGCCTAGAGTCTTCCTGACTACATCTTCTGGATGAACTCTAGTAGCCAGTGAACTTGGCCATCAATTGTGTCCCACTGGGTACACTGTCCAGTTAAAAATATGAAGAGAGGCTCTCACTCCTGGGCTGCAGACGGCATTCGTCACAATCCCTTTCATCAGTAACCTGCCTGGAGATTGGCCCTGAGGGTCCTCCTTTGCTGGGTCTGCCACACCGTGAATCAGGCAGCCACACCAGCAAGAGATGAAAGGGCATACCTCTGATTCCCTCCTGCAGAATTCAGATGAGAAGCCCTGCCATTTTTTTTTAATTCAAAATCAACGGAAGAATCACTTGTTTTATTATTATTCCCAGGGCTGCGTCCAAAGAGAACCCTGCGTTTGGTGCTCTGGACCGCGGAGGAGCAAGGTGGAATCGGTTCCTCCCAGTACTATCAGCTGCACAAGGTAGGAGAATAGCCACGGGCTGCTGGGCATTGCTCGTGTAAGATCAGTGTAAATACACGGGTTTGAAAATTTCCTCTATTGTCCTGAAGACTCAACAGTACTCTGTGGTAGGCTGACCCTGGCAAACACCCCTTGCAGAGATCTTCTTCATTCAGCCCCATAAAGGAGAACACCCTGGTGAGCTGAGGAATTTTCTATTTCTACGTTAGTCTGTGGCATTAGGAAGAGTCCACTTGCTATGTAGCCATTGTTGTTGACTCTCCCGTTCTGCTGTGCTCATGTATGCCAGAGAAGCAGTAATAGGCTCATGGTCCCTGTTCCTGTTGAGCCCACCCCCATGCCCCAAGGTCCCAAGTGCTGGTATTTGAAAGCCACATCCTGAGCCCTCGAGTCAGCCAGGAGTGTTGATAATGGCCGTGGGAATGGCAGCAAGCAGAGGTCTCAGACCTGGGAATGTGGCGGGCAGTGTGGTTTGACACTGAACAAAATAAGGCAACAGTGAAGCTTGAGGCAAGAAGGTGATAGTGGAAGATCATATATAGATCATATATAGAAATACAAGACCACATTGAAGGCGGGGAACAGGGGCTTTCAAGGCAAAAGAAATAAAAGCAAAAATAAACAAATGAGACCTAATGAAGCTCAAAAGCTTTTGCACAGCAAAAGAAACCATAAAGAAAACAAAAAGGCAATCAATGGAATGGGAGAAAATGTTTGCGAATGACTTGATCAACAAAGATCTAATATCTGAAATGTACAAACAACCCAAGCAAAAATGAGCAGAAGACCTTATAAGACATTTCTCCAAAGAAGACATACAGATGGCCAAGAGACACATGAAAAGATGCTCAACATCACTAATTATTAGAGAAATGCAGATCAAACCCACAGTGAGGTATCACTTCACATCAGTCAGAGTGGACATCATCAAAATGGCTGCAAATAAAACATTCTGAAAGAAAAGGGATCCCCATAGCCTGTCGGTGGGAATGTGAATTGGTGCAGCTGCTTCAGAAAACAGTATGGAGTTTCCTTAAAAAATGACAACTAGAACTACCATATGACCCAGCAACCCCACACCTGGGCATATACCTGGAAAGGATACAAACCCTTAATCTGAAAAGATACATGCACCCCAGTGTTCATGGCAGCACTAATTTACTATAGCCAAGACATGAAAAGAACCCAAGCGCCAGTCAACAGGCTTACGATGCGGTGTGTGTGTATACACATATACACATACATACTGTGGGGTATTAGCACTCAGTCATGAAGAACTGACACTGGCAGCCACATGGATGGACCTAGAGAATATCATACTAAGTGAAGTCGGTTAGACAGAGAAGGATAAATTTTTTATGATATCACTTATATGTGAAATCTGAAATGATGCAAATGAATGTATATACAAAATAGAAACAGAACCACAGACATAGAAAACAAATTTACAGTTACCAAAGTGGAAAGGGAGTCAGGGTGGAGGGGGATAAATTAGGAGTATGGCATTATCAGATACAAACTGCTGTATAAAATAGATAGGCAGCAAGAACTTACTATATAACAGAAGATGTACAGACTCTTGTAATAACCTATAATGGAAAATATTCTGAAAAAATATGTATACATAACTGAATCACTTTACTGTACACCTAAAATTAAAACAATATTATAAAATCAAATAAATTTAATTTTTTTAGAAAATGAAGGGCAGGGAGATTAATATCAAGAACAACCTTTGAGAAAGGGGAGAAGGGGCAAGATGTACAAGCGCAAATCAAATGTTAGTTTAAAGAGGAAGTCCCCAGTCAGTGACTGTGCTGAGCAGTGGCGGCTGGGCAGAGAGCGGAATCTGGTCTGCTGGACTGTTCTCCCTGCATCTCCAGGCTGAAAGGAACACGTCTTGTAAATTTCAGTTACCTAAATCAGAGAGAGGTCTGTTGTTTTCCAAGTTGTGTTTATATCCTTTTTGATCATTTGGCAAAGTCAGTCTCTGTTACCCTATTTCAGTTATGCAGAGCTTAAGAACAAGTTCAGGGTCACAAATTTGGTCACTAAATATTGTTACTTTCTGTACAAAGGAAGGCCATGCCTTTTGCCCAACTCTTTCTCTACTTCAGTACTTAAGACCTCAAGTGTTCATGGAGAATAAGTTTATTTCAGACTATGTCCTTTGGTTGGTGGGTCAGTAGCATCATCTTCTCTCCGTTGTAGTGGATAAGATCAGACAGGAGTCATTCTAAATCCAGCAACATTCAGTTAATATTCTCTAAGAATCTACCGTCTCAGGCACCATATCAGGCATTAGGTTTACTGTCATTAAGGAGCCTCACCCTGACCTTACTGAGACAGCTGTCAAAAGAACGGCACTGACCACTGAACTTCAATCACAATATAATGTGTTAAGAGTGTTCTGATAAAAAAATAAATCAGCATTGGCAGAGACAGAAAATTCACGTAACCTGGGCTTCAGGAGCTGTCACAATGGGCTACGTGAGAGAAATGACATCTCAGCAGAGACTGAGGACTAAGCGGAAGCCAGGTAAGGGAAAGGTGCTGGCAGAGAGGAAGGGAGTCCAGAGCATGGGACCCCCATGCGCCAAGGCTGGGGGTACAGAGGTCACTGAGCGCAGCAGAAGCTGAGAGGCAGAGTGGCTGCTGCCTCGAATGCAGGGTGCTCCAGGAGGAGCAAACAAGAGAGAAAGGAGCCTGGAGGAGAAGGTACGAACCGTGTTCAGAAGTCTGCACTTTATCCAGAGGACAAGGGAGTAGTTAAATTATTTTTAAGAAGGCGCGTTTAGAATCTTGGCCTCTATTAAAAACAAAACACCTAAAGGAACTCTTCTGAAGCTCTGTCATTCTCTATTCAAGAGAAAAAAAAAAAAAGATGTATTAATAAAACTGCAATGGCTCCAGCCTGAAATTTCCTCAACCACTGAAATTCCTTAGATCTGAAAAAAAAAATTATTTCTCTGAAGATTTTGACTTTTGCTATAGTCTACTACATGGATAAAATTAGAAATTACTTGATTTAAACTTCTAAGAGGTTGGCAGGTATGAACACACACACACATATATATATGAATATATACTCAAAGGACATGCAATGAAGCTGTTTTATCTTGAAAACATCCATGTTGCCTTCTTACAAATGTGTCTATGTACTGAAGGCTGGTCTGAACTGCAGTTTCAGGGATCGAAAGAAGAAATTCCAGAAAGAGAAAACATAGGCCTTTTGTTTTAAGATAGCTCTTTATCTCGCCTTTAAAAAGACATTCTGTGTGTTTTACAAGACACAACCAATTCTGGAGGACTTAATTCTATATTCTTATAATTAGCATATGGATCTAAGAATTGTCAAGAGCAGATGATTTCTGGGTGGCTGAGTTTAGCTTTAAAGTAACTATAACAAGGACCTCATCCTTGAGGAGTAAGTGAGTTTGAATGAGTAGTCAGAAGGGAGGAAAAAAGGAAAGCCACTCTCCTTCATATTGATGAGAACTGCCTGACAAATACCCTTGGCATCGGTATGAGTGATAACAAACAAGAACAGAACTTTAATTTGGTAATTATAAAAAGAAAAGATTTGAACTTTTAAAATAACTCTGCTAGTATTTTTATGATATAGTTATGGTTATTAATAATCTATATCAAAGATCAGTAAGTTATGGTCTGTGGACTAAATTCATATGTTTATGTACAGACCTCAAGACAAGAATGTGTTTATATGTTTTAACTGATTATGTGACTGAGATTGTATGTAGCCTGCAACTCAAAATAATAAGTATCTGGCCCTTTACAAAAATGGTTCATTGATCCTTAATTTATACGATAAAAATCATAAAATATTTTCATGTTATTTCCATACAATATTTATAACTTTGTATGACCTAAATGATAATTTTATAGATTTTATTTGGAGACAGTTAAGTGTTCTGCAGAAAGATATTTATTTCAATAACATGAATTACATTATCACTCTTTCTTTATGCATTCTTATTTGGTGGAGAGTTTTACCATAAAGTTAGCTAGACTTTCATAGCATTAATTATAGAGAAAAGCAGTATGCAGAAAATTTCTTCTTTTTGTATGTTTATAAAAAATTATTATTTCTTCTTTTTTGTTGCCCTGAATATATTCTTTTTTCATCATTATAGAATCTTTTCAACAGTAA
>SJYC01063147.1:0-37224 GCA_006408675.1 Madoqua kirkii
ATGAACTTCCTAAGAAATCAGGTCGGCACACAAGGTTACACAGATCTGAAGTGGGGTGTCACACTTAGGCTCCCAAGTGACTTATGCATCACAAGAGCCTTTGAGATTAAATTGTCGCATCCCATACACAAATTCAGAGTCCAACAAACCACTTTTGAACCACCAGCACTATTTTAATTCGCCTTGGAATGTCATCTTCCCTTTGTCTTCTAAAGTGAGTGTTGGTTAGCTTTCTTAAGGATCAAGTAGTAAATATTTTAGGTTTTCAGGCCATATGACCTCTCTATTCAACTCAGTTTTTATAGGTACAAAGTAGTCATGGACAATACTAGACAAATGACTTTTCCAATAAAATATAAGAAGGAGAAGGAGAAAAGGGAGAGGAGGAAGAAGAGAGAAGATGGGAGGGAAAAGGGCAGAAGGAAGGGAGGAGAAGGAGGCGGTCAGATATGACGTGCTGGCCATAGTATGATGATTCCTGTTATTGGGAAGAAATTTAGAGAACTTTCTTCCAAATCTTTTTTCAATTTCATAATCACACCTTTTTGGAGAAAGAGGTTTGTAGCACATGATGATATTCTAACATTTAGAGTGTCTTCAGCTAACATTTAGATTTAATATGACTGTTATTTGTATGCTCAGCACTCAAGAGGTTGCAGTTTTTTCCCCTTAGATATTTGGCCAACAGATACACCATTGCCAGGTCAGTCTGTCTCATTAGTCATAGCCCAGTGAGGCACACAAGAAGTATAATATGCTGACTGGATGACAGGGTTAACATGCTTCCTCAGTATTTCCTAAAGAAGAGCAGAAGGTTTTGTTAAGATAACTAAATACAATAACATTTGAAAATATATTTTAAATGGGATTTTTAACATGTAGAAGCATCTCTGAAAGAAATGAACACTCTAATGTGTAATATCTTGGCAGTTTTCTACTAATCCATAGTAATTGTCATTCACTGTTTAACCACATCCTAGTTTTATGCATAGATTTGCCTGCTGTGTCTTTTTAAATCTGAATTATTATGTGAGAGAGAAGCTGTTCCCAGGAAACCCCAAGAACCTCATGTCTTTTGATAATCAGTAGCCCTTCTAGAGGGAGAAGGAAATGGCAACCCACTCCAGTATTCTTGCCTAGAGAATCCTGTGGACAGAGGAACCTGGTGGGCTGCTATCATGGGGTCACACAGAGTGGGACACAATTGAAGTGACTTAGCAGCAGCAGCAGCAGCCCTTCTAGAAGCTAGGACAAATGTAGACAGCTTATTAAAACTCAGGGACATAACTTTGTTGACAAAGTTCCATATCAGTTCAGTTCAGTTCAGTCGCTCAGTCATGTCTGACATTTTGCGACCCCATGAATCGCAGCATGCCAGGCTTCCCTGTCCATCACCAACTCCCGGAGTTCACTCAGACTCATGGCCATCAAGTTGGTGATGCCATCCAGACATTGGTCGTCCCCTTCTCCTCCTGCCCCCAATCCTTCCCAGCATCAGAGTCTTTTCCAATGAGTCAACTCTTCACATGAGATGGCCAAAGTACTGGAGTTTCAGCTTCAGCGTCATTCTCTCCAAAGAAATCCCAGGGCTAATCTCCTTCAGAATGGACTGGTTGGATATCCTTGCAGTCCAAGGGACTCTCAAGAGTCTTATCCAACACCACAATTCAAAACATTAGTTCTTCGGCACTCAGCCTTCTTCACAGTCCAACTCTCACATCCACACATGACCACTGGAAAAACCATAGCCTTGACTAGACGGACCTTTGTTGGCAAAGTAATGTCTCTGCTTTTGAATATGCTATCTAGGTTAGTCATAACTTTTCTTCCAAGGAATAAGTGTCTTTTAATTTCATGGCTGCAATCACCATCTGCAGTGATTTTGGAGCCCCCAAGAATAAAGTCTGACACTGTTTCCACTGTTTCCCCATCTATTTCCCATGAAGTGATGGAACCAGATGCCATGATCTTCATTTTCTAAATGTTGAGCTTTAAGCCAACTTTTTTACTCTCCACTTTTACTTTCATCAAGAGGCTTTTTAGTTCCTCCTCACTTTCTGCCATAAAGGTGGTGTCATCTGCATATCTGAGGTGATTGATATTTCTCCTGGCAATCTTGATTCCAGCTGTGTTTCTTCCAGTCCAACATTTCTCATGATGTACTCTGCATAGAAGTTAAAGAAGCAGGGTGACAATATACAGCTTTGACGTACTCCTTTTCCTATTTGGAACCAGTCTGTTGTTCAATGTCCAGTTCCAACTGTTGCTTTCTGACCTGCATACAGATTTCTCAAGAGGCAGGTCAGGTGGTCTGGCATTCCCATCTCTCTCAGAATTTTCCACAGTTTATTGTGATCCACACAGTCAAAGGCTTTGGCATGGTCAATAAATCAGAAATAGATGTTTTTCTGGAACTCTCTTGCTCTTTCCATGATCCATTGGATGTTGGCAATTTGATCTCTTGTTCCTCTGCCTTTTCTAAACCCAGCTTAACATCAGGAAGTTCACGGTTCATGTATTACTGAAGCCTGGCTTGGAGAATTTTGAGCATAGTCAAAGCTATGGTTTTTTCCAGTAGTCATGTACAAATGTGAGAGCTGAACCATAAGGAAAGCTGAGCACCAAAGAATTGCTGTTTTTGAACTGTGGTGTTGGAGAAGACTTTTAAGAGTGCCCTGGATTGCAAGGAGATCAAACCAGTCCATCCTAAAGGAAATCAACCCTAAAAAGTTATTGGAAGGACTGATGCTAAAGCTGAAGTTCCAATAGTTTGGCCACCTGATGTGAAGAGCAGACTCATTGGAAAAGCCCCTGATGCTGGGAAAGATTGAGGGCAGGAGGAGAACGTGATGACAGAGGATGAGATGGTTGGATGGCATTATAGACTCAACAGACAGGAGTGGGCACAAACTCCAAGAGATAGTGAAGGTCAGGAAGCCTGGCGTGCTTCAGTGCATGGAGTCACAAAGAGATTAACACACTTAGTGACTGAACAACACAAGAAGTCTTTCTAGAAGTTTGTCCTCTACTCTGGTTGCTGCAGTTTTTGTGTACTGCTGCTAGAATAATACATAACCATTGAAAAATGGCCTGTTGATGATGGTTTGAGGAATGAATAGGCAGAACCAAGCCAGCAGGGCTGCCAGCAAGGTCAGTGCTAGAAAGCAGATAACTGGATGGTGAGTTTACTTGGTACTCTGAGAAGGAGTGTCCAGAAGTCACTGTCGGTAGTACTGAAACAGCGTTACTTTCAGGACTAGAGATCAAACAGGGAACTGAGAAGCAGAATCGTGGGACATAGCTGAGAGAACAGCCTGAGTATTGCCTGTAGTCCTTTGTCTTTCTCTCTGAAACTCATACCAGTAGGTCATTCCCATAAGTATTAACCCAAGTCTTGTGTTGTCTTAAAGATACCACTTATCCCCTGATAGAGTAGATTATGGTCTGGCTTTCTAGCTTGCTTATCAGTTAGGATACAGCTATAATTCCTTCTGACTCATCTATTTGTGTTAAAAGCATAAAGGTATAATTTTTTCCAAACTAAATGATTAGAACTCTCATTCCTTATTTTCTTTCAGAAGATCTCACTCTGGCATCATCTTATCAAATGCTTGTACTGCGTTTAAAATTATTCATTCTGGAAGCTGAGGTTACCCCTAGCAACCAGCAGTTGGTTTAACCTGCTTTGGTTTCAGAGTTCTCTTAAAGGAGCATTCTCAGAATCAATTGCTCAAGAGCTTTTATACCCCACACAGCACAGCATATATAGGCAAAAATTTGAATTTTTAAAACTTAGCAAGACCTTTCAATGGAGGTTTAAGTTGGTTTCATAACATGAGTTATTTTGAGGCTAGACAGAATATTCATTACTAGTTAAAAACAGAGTGCAATTTACTTTTAGAAATTTCTATGGTTTCATTTAATGAAACTCATCCTCATGAAAGTGCACATGATCCTATGTTCAGTTCAGTTCAGTCGCTCAGTCGTGTCTGACTCTTTGCTACCCCATGAATCAGCACTCCAGGCCTCCCTGTTCGTCACCAACTCCCAGAGTTCACTCAAACTCATGTCGATAGAGTCCGTGATGCCATCCAGCCATCTCATCTTCTGTCGTCCCCTTCTCCTCCTACCCCCAATCCCTCCCAGCATCAAAGTGTTTTCCAATGAGTCAACTCTTTGCATGAAGTGGCCAAAGTACTGGAGTTGCAGCTTCAGCATCAGTCCTTCCAAAGAACACCCAGGACTGATCTCCTTTAGGATGGACTGGTTGGATCTCCTTGCAGTCCAAGGGACTCTCAAGAGTCTTCTCCAACACCACAGTTCAAAAGCATCAATTCTTTGGTGCTCAGCCTTCTTCACAGTCCAACTCTCACATCCATACATGACCGCTGGAAAAACCATAGCCTTGACTAGACGAACCTTTGTTGGCAAAGTAATGTCTCTGCTTTTCAATATGCTATCTAGGTTGGTCATAAGTTTCCTTCCCAGGAGTAAGTGTCTTTTAATTTCATGGCTGCAGTCACCATCTGCAGTGATTTTGCAGCCCAAAAAAATAAAGTCTGACACTGTTTCCACTGTTTCCCCATCTATTTCCCATGAAGTGATGGGACCAGATGCCATGATCTTCATTTTCTGAATGTTGAGCTTTAAGCCAACTTTTCCACTTTCCTCTTTCACTTTCATCAAGAGGCTTTTTAGTTCCTCTTCACTTTCTGCCATAAGGGTGGTGTCATCTGAATATCTGAGGTGATTGATATTTCTCCCTGCAATCTTTATTCCAGCTTATGCTTCTTCCAGCCCAGCGTTTCTCATGATGTACACTGCTTTTCAATATGCTATCTAGGTTGGTCATAAGTTTCCTTCCCAGGAGTAAGTGTCTTTTAATTTCATGGCTGCAGTCACCATCTGCAGTGATTTTGCAGCCCAAAAAAATAAAGTCTGACACTGTTTCCACTGTTTCCCCATCTATTTCCCATGAAGTGATGGGACCAGATGCCATGATCTTCATTTTCTGAATGTTGAGCTTTAAGCCAACTTTTCCACTTTCCTCTTTCACTTTCATCAAGAGGCTTTTTAGTTCCTCTTCACTTTCTGCCATAAGGGTGGTGTCATCTGAATATCTGAGGTGATTGATATTTCTCCCTGCAATCTTTATTCCAGCTTATGCTTCTTCCAGCCCAGCGTTTCTCATGATGTACTCTGCATAGAAGTTAAATAAGCCGGGTGACAATATACAGCCTTGACTACTCCTTTCCTCGTGAAAGTACAGATGACCTTATGTTAAATACTTGTATATTTGTGTTTCAGGAAACTTTGCAGGTATTCACTAAAACCTGGGGGTTATATGGCGTACCTCCAAGCCCATCACTGGCATGACTGGGGGCTATTTTCCCCTCCAAAGCTCTAGAAGACTTTATTATGCCCCATAGAACTAAATGGGAGACAATGAAACTGTTTTATCTGTGAATTGAATAGGAAAGGTCAAAGGGAAAAGAATGCAATAGTAGAGGAGAAAAGTGCTTTTTGAAAATTGTTCAATTTTTCCATATAAGAGAGAATACTTTGTTCCTTTTAATAGATCTGGAAATGCAACACTAGAGATTTTTTTGGTTAGACTTACAGAGAGAAAAGAAAAAATCAAGAATTTTGAGAGATCCCATTTCCCAAACAAATATGTCCTATATTCTTACTATTTACAAGATGTTATTATAATCACTTGCATCTGTATGATCATTTATAAATTTGAATACTTTTTCATAGACACTGGTAATAGTAATGACCCTGGGAGTTGCCAGGCCATGTACTGCTTTCCTTATTTGATATTTGAAAAAATAAGGCTCAACACCATGTTACACAGCATGGATATGTGCTCCAGAGCCTGAACCTGAACCTAGCTTTTCTGTCTCCAGACTTGAGCCATAATGACTTCTCTGTGTACTTATATATAGGATTTACATACATTTATGTGTACATTTATCTGCTTGTCATAGTCTGAAGCATATACCTACCAATTTATTAGGCATGCTGGACACAAAAGCTTTAGCATAGTCAGTGAAGCAAAAGTAAATGCTTTTCTGGAATTCCTTTGCTGGCTCTATTTCTGGTTCCTCTGCCTTTTCTAAACATAGCTTATCCATCTGAATGTTCTCGGCTCGTGTATTGTTGAAGCTTATCTTGAAGGATTTTGAACATAACCTTGATAACATGTAAATGAGCAAAATAGTCTGAAGCATATACCTACCAATTTATTAGGCATGCTGGACACAAAAGCTTTAGCATAGTCAGTGAAGCAAAAGTAAATGCTTTTCTGGAATTCCTTTGCTGGCTCTATTTCTGGTTCCTCTGCCTTTTCTAAACATAGCTTATCCATCTGAATGTTCTCGGCTCGTGTATTGTTGAAGCTTATCTTGAAGGATTTTGAACATAACCTTGATAACATGTGAAATGAGCAAAATTGTACAGTAGTTTGAACATTCTTTGGCATTGCCCTTCTTTGGGATTGGAATGAAAACTGACTTTTTCCAGTCCTGTGGCCACTGCTGACTTTTCCAAATTTTCTGACATATTGACTGCAGCAATTTATCAGCATCATCTTTTAGGATGTGAAATAGCTCAGCTAGATTTCCGTCACATCCACTAGCTTTGTTCATAATAGTGCTTCAGAAGGCCCACTTGACTTCACACTCCAGGATGTCTGGCTCTAGGTGAGTGACCACACCATCATGGTTACCTGAGTCTTTAAGACAGTTTTTGTGTAGTTCTGTGTATTCTTGCCATCTCTTCTTAATCTCTTCTGCTTCTGTTTTGTCCTTCACATTTCTGTTCTTTATCATGCCCATTCTTGCATGAAATCTTCCCTTTATAACTCTAATTTTCTTGAAGAGATCTCTAGTCTTTCCCGTAAGGAGTATGGCAAGGCTGTATATTGTCACCCTGTTTATTTAACTTATATGTAGAGTATATTATATGAAATGCCAGGCTTCTTGAATCACAAGCTAGAATCAAGATTGCCAGGAGAAATATCAGCAACCTCAGATATGCAGGTGATACCACTCTAATAGCAGAAAGCAAAGATGAACTAAAGAACTTTTTGATGAGCGTGAAAGAGGAGAGTGAAAAATCTGGCTTACTACTCAACAGTCAAAAAACGAAGAGCATAGCGTCTGGTCCCATCACTTCATGACAAACAAAAGGGGGAGAAGTGGAAGAAGTGACAGATTTTATTTTCTTGACCTCCAAAATCACTGTTGATGGTAACTGCAACCATGAAATTAAAAGACACTTGCTCCTTAGAAGAAAAGCCATGAGAAAACTTAGGCAGTGTATTAAAAAGCAGACACATCACTTTGCCAACAAAGGTCCTTATAGTCCAAGCTATTGTTTTTTCAGTAGTCATGTACCAATGTGAGCGCTGGACCATAAAGAAGGCTGAGTGCCAGAGAATTGATGCTTTCGAACTGTGGTCTGAAGAAGACTCTGGACAGTCCCCTGGACCAGGCAATTCTAAAGGAAATCAGCTCTGAATATTCATTGGAAAGACTGATGCTGAAGCTCCAGTACTTTGACCACCTGATGCAAGGAGTCAATTCATCGGAAAAGACCCTAATGCTGGGAACGATTGAAGGCAGATGGAGAAGAGGGCAGCAGAGGATGAGATTGGTTATATAGCATCACTGACTCAATGAACCTGAATCTGAGAAAACTCCAGGAGATAGTGAAGGACAGGGAAGGTGGTCATGCTACAGTCCTTGGGGTCACAGAGAGTCGCACTTAGAGACTGAACAACAGCAATGCTGGATGCAATAACACGTAAATGGATGAATGGAGAAGTCACTTCTAAATGCTCAGTTTAAAACACATATAGCACAGAATCGTATTTTACTGTATTTTAGAGTATAAAGGTCAAGGGATACTGTATAATCGTGAAGACATTAGCTGTCACCAATAACATTGGCTGTCACCAATAATTCTCAATGTTTTACATGTACCCTTTCTCTGAAGACTGTAAAAATAAATATATTGATTTATTCCTGAGGTTAATTCTGTAAATCCTATTACAATTATATAAAAAATTTTTAATATTCACTGTAATTTGCTTTTAGTTTGGGGCATTTTCTAAGTAATGTTTTAGCTAGACAATAGATAAAATTTTTAAAAAAAGCATGCAAAGAGAACTCTTAGTGATATGAAAGTCTTCACACTAATAAAATTTAAAATCATTTCAATGTTTAAAAGATTGACGTCAGATCAGAGGCTGTCCTGGGTACCACCTTAGGATATCTTCCAAACATTTCTCCAAAGAAGACATACAGATGGGCAACAAACACATGAAAAGATGCTTGACATCACTAACTAGTATAGAAATGCATATCAAAACTGCAATGAGATATCACCTCACACTGGTCAGAATTTTCATCACCATAAAAATCTAAAAACAGTAAAATCCTGGAGAGGAAATGGAGAAAAGGGAACCGTCCTGCACTGTATAGCCACTGTGGAGAACAGTATGGCGTTTCCTTAAAAAACGAAAAATAGAACTACCATGTGACCCAGAAATCCCACTCCTGAGCAAATACACAGAGAAAACCATAATTCAAAATGATACATGTGCCCAGTGTTCATTGCAGTGCTGTTTACAATAGCCAGGACATGGAAGCAACCTAAATGTCCATCACCAGAGGAGTGATAAGGAAGATGTGGTGCACATATACAGGGGAATGTTACTCAGCCATAGAAACAAACAAACTGGGCCATTTGTAGAGATGTGAATGGACCTAGAATCTTTCATGCAGAGTGAAGTGAGTCCGAAAGAGAAAAACAAATATCGTATTTTAGCACATATGTGTGAAATCTGCCTCTAATCCTGAAAGAACGGAAAATTAGATGAAAACTCTGATCCTTGAGAGATGGATATAGTATATATATTTATCTGTTTACATCTTTTGTATATGTGTTGAGCTTAGACACCTAGGAAAATATACTCAAACTCTCCACAAATGGAGTTCAGCTTACTCGCTCCAAGATAGCTGTGCCTGGAACACTAAGTAAGGAGGATACACAAGGATGGAGCCCTGCTTATGTTATTTTTACAGATTTCCAAGGGGAGAGATTTCACTGTGTCAGTATTTTTTTTTAGCATTACCAGACAGCATGTTGCAGGCCGTGTCCACTTAGCAATGTATGAGGATATAACTTAGAATGGCAGAAGAGCACTTATAATGGAACTTAGCCATGAGATCTCCATTAGGTCTCCAAAAGCTGGTCTACCTTAAGCCTTCCCTGCTGTAGTAATCTCTGTGTAAAACACTAAGGAAGGAAAGGCAAATTGTGGGGTGGGGGATGAATTGTGCATTGCGAAAGAGGAATTTAAACATTATTTACAAACTAAACTCAAAGAACAAATTCTTTAGCCCTTGTTATGTTTATTTGTTCATTTGTTTTGTTTTTAAGTAAGGGGGATCTAATTTATTCTCTCCTTGGTGGGAAGATAAAATAATTTATACCTTCAGTATGTTCTTTTCTTCATAATTGAGACCTCAGTTTGTTACTGCTTTTGGCAAACTGTTTTCTGAACGTGAGGCAAATTGTACCTGCCAGAATAGATTGGCATTTGCTCTTCTTCACTTAAAGGTGCCTGACCAAGAGCTGCCTCTCTTGAGTAGTTCAGTCTGCCAAAGTCTAATACAACAGAAGTGGAAAGGAAAGCAAAAGGAAGGATATGTTCAAGAGTGTATCACATCTTTGGAATCTAGAATACTAACTCTGTTGGCTTGCAGAGCTGGACATGGAACAACAGACCGGTTCCAAATAGGAAAAGGAGTATGTCAAGGCTGTATATTGTCACCCTGCTTATTTAACTTCTATGCAGAGTACATCATGAGAAACGTTGGGCTAGAAGAAGCACAAGATGGAATCAAGATTGCCAGGAGAAATATCAGTAACCTCAGATATGCAGATGACACCACCCTGATGGCAGAAAGTGAAGAGGAACTAAAAAGCCTCTCGATGAAAGTGAAAGAGGAAAGTGAAAAAGTTGGCTTAAAGCTCAACATTCAGAAAACAAAGATCATGGCATCTGGTCCCATCACTTCATGGGAAATAGATGGGGAAACAGTGGAAACAGTGTCAGACTTTATTTTGAAGGGCTCCAAAATCACTGTAGATGGTGATTGCAGCCATGAAATTAAAAGGTACTTACTCCTTGAGAGAAAAGTTATGACCAACTTAGATAACATATTGAAAAGCAGAGACATTACTTTGCCAACAATGGTCCGTCTAGTCAAGGCTATGGTTTCTCCTGTGGTCATGTATGGATGTGAGATTTGAACTGTGAAGAAAGCTGAGCACCGAAGAATTGATGCTTTTGAATTGCAGTGTTGGAGAAGACTCTTGAGAGTCCCTTGGACTTCAAGGAGATCCAGCCAGTCCTTTCTGAAGGAGATCAGCCCTGGGATTTCTTTGGAGGGAATGATACTGAAGCTGAAACTCCAGTACTTTGGCCACCGCATGAGAAGAGTTGACTTATTGGAAAAGACCCTGATGCTGGGAGAGATTGGGGGCAGGAGGAGAAGGGGACGACAGAGGATGAGATGACTGGATGGGATCACGGACTCGATGGCCATGATTCTGAGTGAACTCCGGAAGTTGGTGATGGATAGGGAGGCCTGGCGTGCTGTGATTCATGGGGTCGCAAAGAGTCAGACGACTGAGCGACTGAACTGAACTGAACTGAGAGCTTGGCAGAAATACTGGCCACCCATGTGATTTTTATCTTCACACTCATTTAGTCAATTACCTTGACATGGGACACAGTAGTGATAGTTTCCATTGAAAGGCTCTATTTAAATATCTTTTTTTCTGAACCACTGAATGAGAATGGAGCAAATGAAGATGGAAAAAATAATTGCTGGTATATAAGGTTTCTACTTCCAGTTCTCTTAAACTGTGTTAATGCCTAATTAATGGCATTCCTATTGTACAAAAATATTGAGAATTGAAATATAATTTCTCAGCTAATTATTTCATTATATTGAAGTGACACATGTGAAGTAATAACTTAATGTGGTTTTCATAAGAACCAGCAGTTGTGGACTTTCACTTAAAATTTTCAAGTGGAATGAAATGCACTTTTCTCATGACTACTGTGATTAAGTAAAAAGTGCCTTCTGTATTTATGTGTATAGCACTACCTTATTTTAGCAAATATTTATCATTGAAGTAGGGTAGTGAGGTTTATGTGAGTAAATTATTACTGACAGTGAAACCCAAGGAATGTAAAGGGATATGGCTACCAACAGCTGCAAGAATCTGGACTATTCCTCTTTTTCAAAACACAGCTCCAGCAGTTGATGTATGAATAGTGGTGGAAGAAAGGTCTTTTTACATAAAAACAACAGCAAAAATAACCCCTCAACCACTCACACATCTTCAGCTAGAACAGCAGAATATCAAATACTGTAGTCTCAAATTTAAGCTGTAAAATAATGGTGGGGCCTGAGAGAGGGGAGAGAAAACTGGAGAGGCACTTGGTAGGGTTGATTGGAAGAGACTGGATTCTCCGTTTATTTGATTTAAGGGTTATCAGTTTTAAGGAGTGTAGTTAGAAATAATAAAGCTTTTTCAGGAAAAAAAATATGTACATGTATGTGTTCTCAGTCCTTTCCTACCCATTGTCACCCCACGGACTCTAGCCCGCCAGGCTCCTCTGTCCATGGGATTCTCTGGGCAAGAATACTGGAGTGCGTTGCCATTTGCTCCTCCATGGAATCTTCCTGACCCAGGGATCGAACCCACCTCTTTTGCATTGGCAGGCAGATTCTTTACTGTGCTACCTGGGAAACCCCTCAGGAAAAGTGAAACGACATTAAATGTACAGTTTTTAAGAACTGGCATAGAGTACAGTATCTCACACTTTTGTAGTTCTCACCAAGTTTAAAGATGGCTCTGGATACATTTTGGCCCTGAGCAATTAGGCCACAAGTCTGGTGCGAGGCCACATGGTGTAACCTGTGCTGCTCATCTTGATGAGGGGCTAAGGATGGCCTCTTAAGGTTGACAGTTCAATTATGAGGCATATTGAATATAGGCTTTCCTCTGTATTTTCAATTGGGCTAAGGTTGTTTTTTCTTTCCATTTAAGAATTTTAATATTTCTGAAAGTCATACAACTTCTGAAAGTCTAAGGAAGTTGTCAACAAATTGTTCCATACCTAAGTAGAGGCCTCCATGATACATGTTTGGTAACACCCATCTTTGCTAACCCTGAACACTCTAGGATTTAGCCTGAACATCTGGCAATTTCTCCTGCCTTTCATTGTTTGCCTCATACACATAAATCAATCTTCTGTATACATGAAACTTATGAGAAATTTTAGTCAAAAATGAGGGGCTAAAACTTAAAATTTAGGGATTTGTGTTGATACTAATGCAAATAACCAAAGCATAAAATGAAATCTCAGAGACCCTTTGTGTGTGATGATGTTTGTTCATAGATAATGACAACTAATAAATGGCATAATTTGTTTATTTGCCTGGAATTTGGCAAGTATCTTATGGAAAGTATCAATAACCAACTGTTAGTCACTCAATAGTGTTCGACTCTTTGTGACCCCACAGACTGTAGCCTGCCAGGCTCCTCTGACCTTGGAATTCTCCAGGCAATAATACTGGAAAGAGTTGCCATTCCCTTCTCCAGGGGATCTTCCCAACCCACGGGTCAAACTGGGTCTCCTGCATGGCAGGCAGATTGTTTGCCATCTGAGCCACCAGGGAAGCCCCAATAATCAATAACAAGGTGCATTCCAGTTTCCAAAATGCTAAAATAGGAGAAAAATGTGATTCTTATAATCAAGGAAATTTGATGTTTATCTGTTGACTTTTACTGTGGTAAAAATAGGAGGTACAAAAAAAAAAAAGAAAGCTGGTATTCAAGTAGCTTCTTGATTCCTAATTTACCTTAGATAGTCCACTTTCTACCCATTGTCCTGCCATAATTATTAACCTTATGCTCTTAAAGGAGTCATTGGTTTGGGTGATCATTTATATGACTGTTCTATGTATTGGACACTTGCTGGTGACACCAACAGTGACAAGTTTCAGGAGAAACCAATGATATCCTTGGTGAGGATTGCAGATAACCAAAGAGAAATTTGGGGCAAGGTCTCTGTGCCTGACTGTTTTTATTCAACTTTCCTCCAAGCATTTTTAGTGTTCAGTCTCCTCCTGCGTGGTCCCCAGGTGGCTTTTCAGAATGATCATTATTTCCGATATCTTTGATGCTATTTTCTACCGTAGCTGTTTTCCTCTTCTACCTTTAGGTGATTACTGCTGTTGCTTATTACTATTCTCAGATGAGGAAAATTGTTTTTCTACACCTCCCCTAGCTCAATATAGATACTTATTTGGATTTTGTTCTGTAATTGCTGTAATTCCTTAGCCTCTTTTTATCTAAACTATACCTATTAAATTATCTTAACTCTTCTCAAAGCTATATTGCCTCATCTGTTTATTATTTTTCCTTCATTTTGTCTGAATACTTTAAAACTTACGAAGTATGCGAGGCAATTGTTAGAGCTCTAAGTAGTCCCAGGATGCATTTATTAGTTTCTGTAATTGAGTCTTACCGATTACACCGTGTGTTATTGGCCTCACGTTGTACTAACTCTAGCATAACAAACCTTAAGATTTCTTTTAAAAATTATTTAATATTTTTAAAATTCTATGTGCATGCCCCCTTGGCAGTTCAGCTGGAAATTAGTTGTTCATTCTTCCCCTTCCTGTTCGTGGTGGCCGTTTTATTTTGACAAATCTTGCACATTAGGATTTCTCATTTTTGATGGTGAAATGACCATGACATAGGGTCTGCTAATGTCTTTCAGCACTGTTTTCACCCGAGAAAGAGATTACTTTGGCCATACAGCTTTGTAGTAAGAGTATCTTCGTATTCAATTATTGAAGGAATCTTAGAACTTTCATCTGCAGTTAGGTAATTGAAGAGCATTTTTCATTGCTATTAGTTTATATAGCCTTATAGGAAGGATTTATTTTTAGCCCTTATAACAGATGTTGTAAAACTTTATATATTTGAAAAGCTTTATGAAATATACCCCTTCATGGATCACAGCCTTGTCATGGTGAAGCTATAAGCTATGCTGTGCAGGGCCACCCAAGACAGATGGGTCATAGTGAAGAGTCTGGCAAAGCATGGTCCACTGGAGAAAGAAGCGGCACACAACTCCAGTACTCTTGACTAGAGAACCCCGTGGACAGCATGAAAAGGCAAAGAGATATGACACTGGAAGATGAGCACCCTGGTCGGATGGTGTCCAATATGCTACTGGAGAAAAGTAGAGGGCAATGACTAACAGCTTCAGAAAGAATGAAGCCTCTGGGCCAGAGTGGAAATGAAGCTCAGCTATGGATGTGCCCAATACTGTAAAGAACCATATTGCCAAGAAGCCTGGAATGTTAGGTCCATGAATCAAGGTAAATTGGATATGGTCAAGCAGGAGATGGCAAGAGTGAATATCAACATCTTAGGAATCAGTGAACTAAAATGGATAGGAATGGGGATTTTAATTCAGGTGACCATTGTAACTATTACTGTGGACAAGAATCTCTTAGAAGAAATGGAGTAGCCCTCAGAGTCAACAAAAGAGTCCAAAATGCAATACAATACTTGGGTATAATGTCAAAAACTATAGAATGATATTGATTCATTTCCAAGACAAGCCATTCAGCATAACAGTAATCCAGTGCTACACCCCAACCACCAATGCCTAAGAAGCTGAAATTGACCAGTTCTATGAAGACCTACAACATCTCCTAGAGCTAACATGAAAAAAGATGTCCTTTTAATCATAGGGGATTGGAATGCAAAAATAAGAAGTCAAGAGGTAGCCAGAATAATAGACAACTTTGACCTTCCAGTACAAAATGAAGCAGGGCAAAGTCTAACAGAATTTTGTCAGGAGAGCATGCTGGTCACAGCAAACACCCTTTTCAACAACCCAAGAGATGACTGTACATGTGAACATCACCAAATATCAATGACCAAATTGATCAAATGGTCAATACCAAAATCAGATTGATTGTGTTCTTTGAAGCCAGAGATGGAAAAGCTCTATACAATCAGTAAAAACGAGACTTAGGACTGACTGTGGCTCAAATCATGAGCTGCTTACTGCAAAACTCAAAGTGGCCAAAGTATTGGAGTTTCAGCTTCAACATCAGTCCTTCCAATGAATATTCAGGGCTGATCTCCTTTAGGATGGACTGGCTGGATCTCTTTGCAGTCCAGGGGACTCTCAAGTGTCTTCACCAACACCGCAGTTCAAAGACATCAATTCTTCAGCACTCAGCTTTCTTTATAGTCCAACTCTCACATCCATACATGACTACTGGAAAAAAAACTAGCCTTGACTAGATGGACCTTTGTTGGTAAAGTAATGTCTCTGATTTTTAATATGCTGTCTAGGTTGGCCATAACTTACTTTCCAAGGGGTAAGTGTCTTTTAATTTCATGGCTGAGGGTACCATCTGCAGTGATTTTGGAGCCCCCCAAAATAAAGTCTGCCAGTGTTTCCATTGTTTTCCCATCTATTTGCCATGAAGTGATGGGAACGAATGTCATGATCTTAGTTTTTTGAATATTCAGCTTTAAGCCAACTTTTTCTCTTCTCTTTCACTTTCATCAAAAGGCTCTTCAGTTCAGTTCAGTTTAGTTGCTCAGTCATGTCCGACTCTTTGTGACCCCATGAATCACAGCACACCAACCAGTCCTCCCTGTCCATCATCAACTCCTGGAGTTCACTCAGACTCACTTCCATTGAGTCCGTGATGCCATCCAGCCATCTCATATTCTGTCGTCCCCTTCTCCTCCTGCCCCCAATCCCTCCCAGCATCAGAGTGTTTTCCAATGAGTCAACTCTTCTCATGAGCTGGCCAAAGTACTGGAGTTTCAGCTTCAGCATCATTCTCTCCAAAGAAATCGCAGGGCTGATCTCCTTCAGAATGGACTGGTTGGATCTCCTTGCAGTCCAAGGGACTCTCAAGAGTCTTCTCCAACATCACAGTTCAAAAGCATCAATTCTTCAGCACTCAGCTTTCTTCACAGTCCAAATCTCACATCCATACATGACCACAGGAAAAACCATAGCCTTGACTAGACGGACCATTGTTGGCAAAGTAATGTCTCTGCTTTTCAATATGCTATCTAGGTTGGTCATAAGTTTCCTTCCCAGGGGTAAGCGTCTTTTAATTTCATGGCTGCAGTCACCATCTGCACTGATTTTGGAGCCCCAAAAAATAAAGTCTGACACTGTTTCCACTGTTTCTCCATCTATTTCCCATGAAGTGATGGGACCAGATGCCATGATCTTTGTTTTCTGAATGTTGAGCTTTAAGCCAACTTTTTCACTCTCCTCTTTTACTTTCATCAAAAGGCTTTTTAGTTCCTCTTCACTTTCTGCCTTATATGCTTCCAACCATCACGTAGGATGTTCTTATACTAAAAACTTTCAGTTTAACTGAGCATCCTGCATCTTGCCTGGCCACTCAGGTTGCAGTCACATGGCAGCTTGCCTGGGCTGGGTGATCAAAGATGGTCCTACTTGTGCAAGTTGGGACTGGACTGACTGTCATCTAGGCTGAGCTTCCCATGTGGTACCCCAGGCTTCTTTACGTGTCAGTCTTGGGGCAGCAACAGGTCAAGGTGGCAGCTATAAGCCTTCTTTTGGCCCGTACTCGTCACAAATGGTCACTTCTGCCAGAGTCTCTTGGTCAAAGAAAGGCATGGGACCAGCCTACATTCAGAGCATGGGGGAAGAGATTTATACCTTCTAATGAAGGGAATGTCGCATTCACATTGGAAAAGGAAATATATGCGGGAATGCGAGGGTTTATAGCCATTAAGTAATCAATCATAAGTACTAAAGGTAATAGAGAAGTCCCTGCCTTCAGGGTCCAAACTCTATTCTAAGAAGAGACTAGGAAAACAAGCCCTCTTGACTGTTTTTGACCATCTGAACATCTAAAGATCAGAAGGATGAGGAAGCCAGCCAGGAAACCGAGGAGGCGTGCCCGGTGGTGCGTGAGGAGAGCAGAGTCTGGGGTCCCAGAAGCCAAGGGAAGAAAGTGTTGGCAGGAATCAGCAAGGGACCAGTTCAGCTCCACCAAATATTTGCCATTTAATGCTAAGTGATCTCAGTCTTGGAATCTTCACTAACTCCTACAAAAATTCTGTGGAGCACAATTGATATTTGAGAGTGGGTTAGGAAAAGGAGGCATTGTTAATAATCATATGGTGACAGACAGACTGCCCAGGGCAAACAGGGATCATCCAGTCGGTCATCCAATTTGGTTTCTGCCTCAGTAACTGTTAAATAAATACAGGTTGCTTCCTAAAGAAATAGCTTTACTGGAGTGTGACTTAATATTTTGCTTTTGGATTTAATTGAGGATCAATATTTAGGAAGCAGTGTTATGAAAGGAGTTTCTGCCTCTTTTATAAAAACTGCTATAGGAGACTCTTTCATAATTTTGTTCGATGTTCCTCATAGAAAGAACCATGTGGCAATTTCTCTCAGAATTGATTGCTGGCAAAACTGTTAAAAAGAGGATAATCTGGAGCTGAAGTAAGTTTTCTAAGGAGCTGGGGACATCCCTTCTTTTCCTAAGTAGGGAGAGCTTGTAGCACGTTGCTTTTTCCTCTTACCTTGGCAGCACTAGCTAAGTTACATCTCCCAGTTGCTGTGGGATATCATGGCAGATTTTCCCAGTTGTGACCTTATTTCTCCTCACATATTTCTTGAGCACCCACCATATACTGAGCTCTGTTATTTAAGCTAGAGATGTGGTACAGATCCACACAGATTCAATCCCTGCCTTCAGGGCTTTTTTTTTTTTTTTGGTTCTCGAGTTTACAGTACTTTAAAAATATAGTATTAGTGTCTTATAAGTTCTAAGTTCAGTCATTCAGTTGTGTCCAGCTCTATGCGACCCCACAGACTGCAGCACTCCTGGCTTCCCTGTCCATCACCAACTCCTGGAGCTTACTCAAATTCATGTCCATAGAGTCGGTGATGCTATCCAACCGTCTCATCCTCCATCATCCCCTTCTCCTCCCGCCTTCAATCTTTCCCAGCATCGGGGTCTTTTCCAATCAGTCGGTTCTTCGCATCAGGGGGCCAAAGTATTAGAGTTTCAGCTTCAGCACTAGTCCTTCCAATGAACATTCAGAACTGATTTCCTTTAGGATGGACTGGTTGGATCTCCTTGAAGTCCAAGGGACTCTCAAGAGTCTCGCGTCCAACACCATCGTTCAAAAGCATCAGTTCTGTCAATTAGGGTCTTATAGGAAGTCCTTAGTGTCTATAGGAATTCTTTCAGGAGCAAGGTGGGTATAAAAAGCAAATTGAATAAAGTGTAACAGTGCAGCGCATTAGGTAGGGGTCTGGTGTGTCAGAAATGGAAGGCGAGGGGAGAGGCAGAGTGTGAAGCTTTAAGTAGAGCCACAGCCCTGAGGCTCATATTTGGGTACAGTTGTCTTTCATGAGGTTTCAGACCCTCCGTTGTGCTTATGAGAGAAAAGAAGGCATGTTTAAGAAAATAAAATCACTTTTAAAGCTGGGTTTAGCATCTTTACTAATATTAGTAAAGAGTGCTTGATCAAATAAAGCATTGAAGGATATTATCATAATCCAAACATGCTCTAGGTGCTTATCTACTGGCTGTGGGAAAAGGAGAATTAGTGATTAACAGTGCTTTAATATGATACGCCATTGGATCAAATAAATATTTCAGTTCCAGATTATAAAGTAGCCTATTTTTTGCAGGACAAGAAAATAAGTACTATTATTTTTTAAAAGAAATGGCCTGTCTACACATAAGAAAAGGAACCCCTTATCAGTTGTAACCTTGAATATGGGATTTCAAGAAGCTGCTGTGGGCTTTCTAGCCAAGAGAAGGGGACTGGTTTGAAGTCAACTCAAAAACTCTGTCTTGGCTGATAAGACCCCACTGTCCAAAACAAGAACACGTCTCTGTGCCTATTTAGCATGTAACAGTGACGAAAGGTCAGACGAAGGAAGGGATCCTCTTTTAAACGATTTAGTTCTTACACCTTGATGGCAGCATGGCAGGTACAAGGGGAGCCAGGCAGGGAAAAGCCACATGAGGGAGGAGGTTGAGAGAGGGACGGAGAATGAAAAGGCAGAGCAGCTGCTTTCACAAAGCCAGCTGTGTTGGAGATTTCTCTTTACAGCTGCTTATTGAAATGTGTATGAAACGAGCAATGCAAAACACTTGGGCAATGTATTATGTTAAAGGAATCAAAATTTAATTGTGGGGACTATGAGTCCCACTGATTTCAGCTATTGATTATGTTGCTTCAACATGCAGGAATAAAATTAAAAGCTGAGATAGACAACGAGCTGCCATGTAAGCTCTTAAGCCTGTCTACAAATACTCTGGTTACTGGGTCGTTTTTATTCCTCAAAGAAATGTGAATACAGCCATAGTTCCAGTATAATATAAATAAAATTCTTCTTTCTTTTAGCCTATGTTTATGCTATATCTTTCAGCCTTCCGACTCACTGTTGTTACCATAGTGACATTTATAGAGGGATCATGTGTTTTCCATAAGTTTAAGGGTTATATATGGGCCTTAACCAGCTCGAGAATTCGCTGAGATCTAGAGTGCTTGGAGCAACATTGTGAAAATTGGATTGCCTGAAAACACAGGTTTGACTCACAAGAGAAACCTTCTGTGCACACACACAGAATGGTGAGGTTGGAAAGGGGTCTCCGGAAGCCATTTATTCCGTGCCATCTCCAGGCAGCATGGTGGCTAAACCACAGTAGGTGTCTGCAATTTTAGTACCAGTGTAACTTACCCAAGACTGCCCCTTCTCCCGAGCCACAGCCAGTTTAACTGTCAAATAAAAATAACGGATGGTCCTCCACCTTGTCATCCTCTCTCTCCTGACTCTCCCTGCTGGGTCCTCAAGGTTGTTCAAAACTAAACTGAATGCTGGCAAATGCCAGAAATAAAAGCCTGAGCCTCGGGGTAGACGTGACCAGAAGGGAAAACCTCTTCTTGGTTTTGCCCAGCAGGGAGAAACCTCTTCTATCACCCCATCATGACAGGTGTTTGACCTAAAGCTCCATGAAGCACTCCCCTACCCCATTTATATACCCTTTGAAATGGGAATCCCAGGGTCACTGGCTGTGCTAGAGAAGATGACAGTAGCAACTCAGCACATGGTCTCATAGGACGATTCCTTCTGAGAATTTGTTCTGAGCTTACCACCTGACCAGTGTCACCACCATCATCTGTAAAATGCTGACTTTTACCGGAGCAGAGACGTGGTACCAAGACTGATTGCCCTGTGTCGGGGGCGACGGAGGAGGGAGTGCGTTTACTTCTTTGAAGATTGAACTAAGGAGGCTAAATGATTACTTCAAATAATTAGGAGTCTCTTTTCTCATCATTTGATTTTGGGGATTACGATTTTCATTCAAAACTAAAAACAGGTTGCCTAGGTTATGAGAAAATAAAAGCTTTAAAACAAAAAAAGATGCCAAGTTTGGGAAGAGAGGAGATGTCGAGCTTGGGTCGATGTTTCTGAAGAAGAATTATCTGGAGTTTTATAAAAGCAAAGAACACAAACATCACCACTGTGTTTATGTTAGGAAGTAAGCATTTGAAAATATGCAATATGTATTTTAAACACTGTTCTACTTTTTAATCTTGCGTTGCACCCAAAGAATGCTAATGGTTACCAAATTGTTCTTTGGCAGAGTAAGCTGACCCTTAAAGAAAGAAAAGAAGTGATAGGATGTGCTTCTAGCACAAAACAAACGTATGAATCTTCAACCCTAAGCAGATATTAACTATTCGAGCAACCCCAGTCTAGAAGGTTAGCCAGCAGCTTTTCTCTGCATTGCATTATGTCCGTTACAGGGCAATGATGGACAGTTTCCATGACTCTTAAGAAAGAGGTGTTTCTCCTCATTAAGAGAGCAGGGCGAGGAGTTTACACGTAGTATCTGAGCTTGTCACTGAGCTTCTCAGGCTCCCCATCTATACGTTTGCCTCAGTCGGTGTTGGTTATCTCAGCAATAAAGCATTCCGTCTCCAGAAGGGAGGTTTCTCCCTACATCCTGTAAGTAGGAGGATGGATATTTTGTGTTGTGTGCAGAAATGGGTTGAGTGAAACCAGCATGGGTCTGCTCCTCTGTCACTAGCTATAATCAGCTTTCCAGATCGACACTGAGTGTGTCCCCAGTGGCCCATAGCGTAGTGAGGGGCACGGATGTTTGTGACAACACATTCCTGAGCAGCAGCCGCTGTAACAGCCCTGTGACCCGGCTTATTCATCCCGGTTTCTTTGTGCAGAGACATTGTTTTCCCAGCTCTTTGGCCATGTGCTAACGATTAGACAATGATGCCATCAATGAGGAGGAAAAGCAGTGTCATGGATGGTGGGTGGTTTGTTTTCTTAGTTCCTTGTTGAAAACATATGGAAATGTTTATATATAAATAGACAACAATGGACTGCTGCCGTCATGTTAACAACAGCTAATAAAATCCTACATGAATAGAAATCTAGCACGTCTCTACCTACGACAGAATTCTGATTTACTGAAATCTGCACATCCTGTCTATTTCGGGTTGGAAAAGATATTTTATTATTTTAGGCTTTTTATTCCTAGTTGGTAGGAAATGGGAGCAAGGATTTTGTTTTTGTTTTTGTTTTCAGTCTTCTCTTTGCCTAATCAAATTACTTTGTTAGCAGAGACAATAAATTCTGTCCAAACAGATTTTGTATTGTGATCGTGCAAGAATATTTTAAACTCTGTACATTTGTTTGACTACAGTCTTTGCATTTTTTAATTAAAAGCAAGGACCTGTGGCCTGACAATTGGAAGTAAGCATGAGCAGACAGAGTATTGGAGGGGCTGAGCCCACAGGCTTGGGGAGGCAGACAGACAGAATTCTGATTTACTGAAATCTGCACATCCTGTCTATTTCGGGTTGGAAAAGATATTTTATTATTTTAGGCTTTTTATTCCTAGTTGGTAGGAAATGGGAGCAAGGATTTTGTTTTTGTTTTTGTTTTCAGTCTTCTCTTTGCCTAATCAAATTACTTTGTTAGCAGAGACAATAAATTCTGTCCAAACAGATTTTGTATTGTGATCGTGCAAGAATATTTTAAACTCTGTACATTTGTTTGACTACAGTCTTTGCATTTTTTAATTAAAAGCAAGGACCTGTGGCCTGACAATTGGAAGTAAGCATGAGCAGACAGAGTATTGGAGGGGCTGAGCCCACAGGCTTGGGGAGGCAGACCTTTGGGCTTGAATTCTGACCACTCTACTCACTAGCTAGGTAAGCTTGGGGAGGTTAGTTAACCCGGCCAGACCTCAGTTGCTTCATCTGTGAAATGAGAAATATAATAGCACTTATAGAATGATTATAAGCATTACCTGGGCTAAGCTATAAGGCATGTCACACAGTGTCTGGCACGTTGGAAACACTGCAAAAATGATACTGGTTATCATTATATGCAGCTAACAGAATGGTTTATATGGAGGCCTTTCTTGAAAAACTGTGAAGTCTGGATCTTTAGTGGTAAGACCAGTACTGGGGTGCCATCATTATCCCCATTTCGTGGCAGAAGAAACTGAGAAGTCACACAGACTGCCCAGAGTCACAGAGCTCAGTCTGAAGATTAAACTCAGACTGAATAGTCCCAGGGCCCATACTTGTTCTCACTGTACTAAACCTATTGCCACATAGCATCTGACACCTTTGAAAGTGCCCTTATTTAAATTATTCTCAACATTCCTATCAGCATCCTGGCATTGCGTGGTATCATTCACAGATGGTAGGATACCCTGGTCCTTGTTCATTTGCAGGTGTAGAGGGTCAAGAAGCCTTTCAAGCATATTTTTTAAGGAGCTTGGACAAGTTCAACTCACACAACCCTTTCACTGTGGTCCACAAAGATCTTTCCTTTGAAGACCCTCAAAGTTCCACGTGCCCAGGCTCATTGTTCAAGCTTGAGTGCATGCTCAGTCGCTTCAGTTGACCCCATGGACTGTAGCCCACCAGGCTCCTCTGTGCATGGGATTCTCCAAGAATACTGGAGTGGTTTACCGTGCTCCTCCAGGAGATCTTCTCAACCCCGGGATTGCACCAGCACCTCTTACATCTCCTGCACTGGCAGGCGTGTTCTTTACCACTGTCTAAGCCTAGAAAAAAGCATTTGTTCCAGCCTACAGATGGAGATGCTAAAGGTCAAGGCATCATGACTTGGGGGCAGAGAGAGAGGCCAGACACTCTTCTTGGCAGTCCAGCAGGTTGGTTGTTGAGCCAGGAGTAGAGCTGAGTGGGTCCAGGGCTGGGCGCGCCTCACCAAGTGGATGCCCAAATCACTACCTAGCACTAATTTCAACTAAAAAGTATATAGTCAGAAGCAAATTGGCTAATTTTCTTATTGGAAGGATGGAAATCTGTGAGAAGCATGGGAACCCTCACAGACATTACCTAACTCTGTCTTTATTTAAAGATATATTGTGCTATTTCTTTTCTCATTTTTATAGGGGAGGAAAAGAATTTGGGAGTGGGAGCAGTGGGCACATAAGGGGACCTAATGGGTCCCATAAGGGCACATAAGGTTAACCCTGCCGAATTCATGTCAACTTGCTGACCAGCACCAATGTGCTAGCTGAGTGAGCCCTGAATGTAATACATTAATGCAAATATTTGTGCATGTTACTAACTCTTAATGATGCTACCTTCCTGTAGTAGCCACAGCTGAAAGCAGAGAAAAGTGTTTTGTTTTGTTTTGTTTTGTTTTTTTATCAAAATTGCCTTGGGTCTTCCTCTGAAAATCACCGTGAAGACAGAAATTCCTTAGAAGTGAAAGTGGAAATACCAACAGACTTCTGCTTTGTCAACCTTCTCATCATCAATGACAACAGAATAGGTATCCCAGGACCACAAATTCAGTCCCATAAATGTTTGAAATGTCCTTCTTTAGAACCCACCACTGTGCTCGCTGTTGAACAACAGTGCCCATCCACAGCAACAGGAAATCATTATAAAAAGTATCTGTTTTACAAAAGAAAAAAATAGTTATGCAACCCTGAAATCGTTTTGCAAGTGAAAAATCTTTCTAATTCAAAACAGGTGTAACTCCATGCTAGCTATAGCAGTGTGGAGTTTTGGAAAGCATAGTATTTCAGACCCAGCTCTCTCATTTGCCAACTGTGTGACTTTGAGCAAGTCACCTAACCTCTCTGATCCTCAGTTCCTTTTCTATAAACCACTATCAGTGATAAAATTGCCCTGTCTACTTTATGGGTTGTGAAGGAAGATCAAAGGAGACTGCAAACATGAAAGCCCTCTGAAAGCAATGTAAAAATGTCATTATTGATTTTTACTAGGTGAGTAATGACGATGCCAGCTTGAGAATAACTCGACCGAGGTAGTATTTGGTCAGTCTTAAAGAAAAGAATGGTTCCTGAGAAATAGATGGCCAGGCCACTTTAAACCTGAAAACCTTTGGGTTGGGTGGCAATTGAGCTGTGCGGTCTGCTGAGGGCCTCTTCTAGGCTCTCGCTGCGACAATATTGGCTACATGAAATCACTGTGCTTTCTCACCAGACTTTATTTGGGAAAAGTTTAGACACGAGCCTCCTGGCAAAGCTGCTGGGGTTTTAGAATTCTACACTCGTACCCCAGAGAGAGCAGCATTTCACTGGCATTCTATTACCTCCCTCCCTGGGGACTCAACAGATGGCACAACAACAGAATCAGAAACCCAAGACAAACCTGTCGGTTTGATGCTTTTAAGCCTTATGCAGAATCCACAATTAAAATAAGACAGAACGTCCATCAAAAGGAAAGAGGTGCAGCGAAATGGGCCCACAGAGCATACCTTTTTTTGGCCTGAACGTGGCTAATGCTATCTGGAGATCCCCACTATAGAAAAGGAATTGTATCTGGTACAAATTAGGCTGTTAAAAAATTAATTGAAAGAATATTATTGATAATACCAATAATTGAGTGATTTTTATATGGAGCTTTATGTTTATTTTCATTGAATTTAAAGAAACTCTTTCCAAGTCAACTCAAATTTGGCAGATCCCAGGATGAGTAAGTTTGCATCTCAGAACTGTTAGTAACATGCAGACCAGACCCCAAGTCCAGCAGAGCCTCATGTGTTTTGGCAACAACTAGTGAGGAGATAAAGTCTCTGATTGTTGTTTTTTCAGTAACTCCCAAAGAGAAAGCAGAGTGCAGCAGATATGAACCAAACACTTATCTCTTTTGTTTAGGCAAATAGTTCCAACTACAGCCTCGTGATGGAGTCTGACCTGGGAACCTTCTTACCGTCTGGGCTGAAGTTCACTGGCTCTGACAGGGCCAGGACCATCATGGAGGAGATCATGAGCCTGCTGAAGCCCATCAACATCACACAGGTCCTGAAGGCTGGAGACGGGACGGATATTAACTTCTGGATCCAAGATGGAGTGCCTGGTAAGAGCCAAAGATGAAGTTGAGGTTCTTTACATACTACCAGCAGTTTAAAACAAAGTTTCTGTTCTAACACGCCATAGCAGATACTGGTAGGTCAATTAATACATGGAAACCCTTAGCTTTTGTCTACAAGATGTAATCTGATGATTTCCGATATTGGGATAATAATACTCCTTTATATTTGTTTATCCATCTGTCTTCTCTTTCTAATGTACAAATTCCTCTCTCCAAGAAATTCTGATTTAATGACTCTGGGATTGGGCCTAGAAATTGGTTTGGTATTTTAAAAACAGGTATATGCTGATTGTAACACAAATGATCTCCTGACCAAAATTTATGAAGTAGAGTAGAAGAGAGTTCAGTTCATTTCAGTCACTCCGTCATGCCCGACTCTTTGCGACCCCATGGACTGCAGCGTGCCAGGCCTCCCTGTCCATCACCAACACTTGGAGTTTACTCAAACTCATGTCCCTCGAGTCAGTGATGCCATCCAGCCATCTCATCCTCTGTCATCCCCTTCTCCTCCTACCCTCAATCTTTCCCAGCATCAGGGTCTTTTCAAATGAGTCAGCTCTTCGCATCAGGTGACCAAAGTATTGGAGTTTCAGCTTCAACATCAGTCCTTCCAATGAATACCCAGGACTGATCGATCTCTTTTAGGATGGACTGGTTGGATCTCCTTGCAGTCCAAGGGACTCTCAAGAGTCTTCTCCAACACAACAGTTCAAAAGCATCAATTCTTTGGTGCTCAGCTTTCTTTACAGTCCAACACTCACATCCATACATGACTAATGAAAAAACCATAGCCTTGACTAGATAGACCTTTGTTGGCAAAGTAATATCTCTGCTTTTTAATATGCTGTCTAGATTGGTCATAACTTTCCTTCCAAGGAGTAAGCGTCTTTTAATTTCATGGCTGCAGTCACCATCTGCAGTGATTTTGGAGCCCAAAAAATAAAGTCAGCCACTGTTTCCAGTTTCCCCATCTATTTGCCAGGTAGTGATGGGACCAGGTGCCTTTATCTTAGTTTTCTGAATATAGAGTTTTAAGCCAACTTTTTACTCTCTTCTTTCACACTCATCAAGAGGCCTTTTAGTTCTTCTTCGCTTTCTGCATTACGGTGGTGTCATCTGCATATCTGAGGTTATTGAGATTTACTACTACTGATATCCTTCTAGTTCTACTCCTGTGCATCTGAAACTTCTCTGAGCCAAATAATCCCCTACCCAAAACCAAAGTATCTGGAATTTTACCACTAAAGATTTATTCTTTGAGGTTGGGAACATTTTGTTAATCATTTTTCCTAATGCAAAGACTGCTTTAAGCGGTTGGACATAAACTAGTTTATCCTGGTCAGTGATTCATCAGGTTGATATTTTTAAGACAAGTCCTGGGCAGGTATGGAATTATGTACTAGGACTAGGCATGGGATAGTTACAGGACAAGAAAGACAAATTTCCTTCATAAATTTGCTGAGACTGGCCATGGCAGACAGTTATTGATGATATTAAACCTCTGATCACAGAGGTTGTTCCCTCAACACCATTATATCCATAACCAAAAACACTGTTAAAAAATCTATTTGTGTATTATTCTGTACTTGTATTATGCAAACAGAAGTCTAGCTTTTGAATAGTCTTAAAAATTATTTTCCAAGAACCATTTTTATAGCTACAAAATATTTCACAATTTTTTTAGTCTCTCAAGATCCACCCCAATCTAGCCTTTTTTTTTTTTTCAGCCTGCAAAATAGACTTTATCAATAGCATCAGTTCAGTTCAGTTCAATCACTCACTCGTGTCTGACTCTTTGCAACCCCATGAATCGCAGCACGCCAGGCCTCCCTGTCCATCACCATCTCCCGGAGTTTACTCAAACTTATGTGCATCAAGTCAGTGATGCCATCCAGCTATCTCATTCTCTGTCGTCCCCTTCTCCTGCCCTCAATCTTTCCCAGCATCAGGGTCTTTTCCAATGAGTCAGCTCTTCCCATGAGGTGGCCAAAGTATTGGAGTTTCAGCCTCAGCATCATTCCTTCCAATGAACACCCAGGACTGATCTCCTTTAGGATGGACTGGTTAGATCTCCTTGCAGTCCAAGGGACTCTCAAGGGTCTTCTCCAACACCACAGTTCAAAAGCATCAATTCTTCAACGCTCAGCTTTCTTCACAGTCCAACTCTCACATGCATACATGACCTCTGGAAAAACCATACTGTATGGATTTAAGGTTTTTTTGAAGTTCATTCTTTAGCTTTTATAGATTAAAGCATATTTTAGATGTTAAGGTTGGTATAGTCTTTTATAACTAAAAAGAGAAGGAGTTTTTCCTTATTGTAAGACAAGGACCTAAATTCTCTCCAATGGTTTGTGTATATTTTAACCACATTTTGAAATAACTTAAAACAACATTTCCATTTTCAGCGCTGTGGTTCACCTGTACAGAACCAAGACTCTCTACATATATGTGCTTTTAATCATGATCAAGGTCTAGGGGAAGGATGTTTGCCCTTTGAATTCTATGAAATGTTTTTGCTTGAATTTTAGATTTTTCTTGACCTGTGAATTTTCCAGCAAGAATCTTCTTAAAATTTCAGAAAAGCTCTGTACGTTTGCTGGGTGGTAAGAAGTGAGAAAAAACTTGACAGGTTGTGGATGAGTTAGCGTGAAGGCTGGAGGTGGTGAAAGGGGAGGAGAGGGGTGGAGCTGAAGCCACAGACAGAAGGAGAACAAAGACATGTGTGCTCCTAGTGCCGGGTAGTTTCTGCCTTTGTTGCACTGGATGATTGAGAATCAGCTTTAGCATTATTCCTTCCACGTTGATATTCCATAAGAATGGTTCTATTTGGAATGAACAAGTTGATTTGTCTTCACAAAGGTAAATAGGGCTTCCTCTCTTGCTACAGAGTAGTGGGGAATTTGAACCCCATTGTGATTACTAAGTACTCATGTGAGTTATAATTTACTCAGCATTTAAAAAACTAAGATCGTGGCATCCAGTCCCATCACTTCACGACAAATAGAAAGGGAAAAAATAGAAGAAGCGACAGATATTATTATCTTGGGCTCCACGGTCACTGCTGATGGTGACTGCAGACGTGAAATTAAGACACTTGCTCCTTGGAAGGAAAGCTATGACAAACCTGAAAAAAAAGTGAAAGTGTTAATTGCTCAGTTGTATTCAACTCTGTGCGACCCCATGTGCTGTAGCCTGCCAGGCTCATCTGTCCATGGGATTCTCCAGGCAAGAATACTGGATTGGGTAACCATTCCCTTCCCTAGGGGATCTTCCCGAACCAGGGATCGAACTCGGGTTTCCTGCATTACAGGCAGATTCTTTACCATCTGAGCCACCAGGGAAGCCTCTAGACAGCATATTAAAAAGCAGAGACATCACTTTGCCAACAAAGGTCTATATTGTCAAAGCTATGGTTTTTCCATTAGTCATGTATAGATATGAGAGTTGGACCATAAAGAAGGCTGAGCGCCAAAGAATTGATGCTTTCCAACAGCGGTGCTAAAGAAGATTCTTGGGTCCCTTGGACTGCAAGGAGATCAAACCAGTCAGTCCTAAAGGATATCAACCCTGAATATTCATTGGAAGGATAGATGCTGAAGCTGAAACTCCAGTAATTTGGTCACCTGATGCAAAGAGCTGACTCACTGGAAAAGACCCTGATGCTGGAAAAGATTGAAACCAAAGAAGAAGGCAGCAGAGTATGAAGATGGTTAGACAGCATCAATCTATCTAAATGGTAATATAGATTCACAACTCAATGGACATGAATTTGAGCAAACCCAAGGATATAGTGAAGGACAGACAGGCCTGGTATGCTGCAGTTCGTGGGGTCGCAAAGAGTGGGATAGAACTTAGAAACTGAATGACTTAGTGACTGAGCAAAAACAATATAATTTACTCAACTCCTGCTAGCTGTCAGACACCCAATTAGACTTTTTGCAGACACTGTCTTTTTGCTCTAGATACCATCCTAACAGTTAGGTACAGTTATTCCTGTTCTGAAGATGAAGAAGCAGACTCAGAGGGACTGAATGACTTGCCCAAGTCTATCTCGCTCTTAAGTGAGGAAGTCACCCTGAGAACAGGCCACTTCGGTTTCAAGGCTGGTGGCCCCTTTCCCACAATATGCAACAACACAGGGCGTCTGGAAAGCTGAGATGGTCTTCCAGATCTATGACAGTGTCTGAAATGTTTATCTTGCGCGGCTCTTGCTTATGCAAAGGATTTCAGTTCATTCCTGCTCCAGAATAATTTACCCCTGGGGAAAGGAGTTTGTTATTGTAAATAACTACTTACTTCTTCTCACATTCTTTGTTCCACTCCTTTCTCTATCAGGAAGGTTTATGTAAACTTGGTAGCTCATTTAGACTGCAACTTATGTTTCCTGGAATTCTTTTTCATTCCGTTTAGAGTATTATAAGATGGAACCAAATTATTGCTATTTTCCCCTATTATTGAACTATCTTCTGGTATTTCAAGTTTGAGCTCTTCCTGGAAGAAATAATGGAACTGTTTATAACTCTTGTTACCCATCGAAAATTTTAGGAACTTTAGAAAAAAAATAAAGAACCATAGTTAATCCGAAAAAGAAAATTAAAATATACTGGTTGTGTACTCAGAATTCTTGAAGACATGGTAAGTTACAGTAAGTTAAACCTAAAAATAGGACTCAAAATACTAATTTAGTTGTGATTTAAATAACTGTTCAGCTCACTTTTGAAAAATTAATGAGAAATATTTGCAAACTCCATTCCTCCTTCTTTTTGTTTTTATTCCCTATCTTCCACTGAACTAATAAATATTTATTGAGCCCTTTCAAGTGTTTGGCCTATCACATCTCTGTAGTGTGATGACTGAGCCCCATTTTTTTAATGGTTTTTGTATGCTCTGTATCAAAATACTACTTAAGAGCACAGATAGGATTAAAATTCAACATGATTTTCATTAATTATAGAAGTCAAATGGATAAATTTATGAAATGATCATCTTTGGAGAGGAGATAGGACATCCTTCATCCGTCTAGGTGATTTCCATGATGAACAGGATAATTATCAACATAAATATAAGGCTTTGGATGGGAGGAAAGTTTTTTTAAAAATCTTAGATGTATGTCTCACATAAACTCTCTGTTCTAGACATCTTCATACTCCCGCCACCGCCCACTTTCTCCCTCTTCCATGCTTCTTCCTATTTTCTCTCCAAATCCTAAATGCTCTTTAAGGCTCACTTCATATTCATCCGTGTCTGGGAATCCTTCTTTAACACAGTCTGGTGCGCTATTGCTTTTCTGAATTTCTAAAACACTTCTGTTATCCTGAGTATGGCACTCAAGACACACACTAACATTGTCCTTGGGTTACTAGGAATTTCCCTTCACCCTGCCTCCTATATGCAATGATCAGTTCTTTGAGGTCAAGGTTTCTATTTCTTTGCATCCTCTTTAGCTCTTAGTTTAACTTTGGGAAATATTTAAGTTCTTGTAAATATCACAAGAGAAAAAAAAAACATAAAAGTAATTGTTTTCTCAACAAGCTTTGGGTCCTTCAGCTTAAGTGTAGCTAAATTAAAAGATGCTGGAAAAAAGACATACAGAAGGAAGGAACAACAGATGGAAGGATGACATAAATTAAGGAGGTTAGAGTAATTAGGGTTATTTACCTTAAAGGAGTAAAGACTGAGAGAAGATGTTGATTAGTATTTTCTAGTACATTAGTGATTCTTATACCTGAGATGGTAAACAGTTGTTCCCTGACTGTCTTTAAAAGATAATATAAGAGCATCGAAAGTGTCCTAGATGCATTTAGGTTAGTCTCTCTTGATTCCAGCTAGCAGAGAGGCTTTCAATCTTAAATTTTTGCCTGATTTCCCAATTATGAGGTCTGAGTTAGAGTGACAGGAATCTATTTCATTCTGAACATGTCACTAATAAGATATAATTCATGGTGCTCAGATGTCCATAAATGCATCCTGCTTGAACATTTTTCTTTAGAAACTCTTGTATAAAATATACATTAATGAAAAAGTTAAGTACTCTGTTAAGGTGACCTGAGGGAGTGAGCCCATCATGACTGGGCATCTTCCAATAAGAGTTCCTTCCTCTGCTTCAGAATCTGAGAAGCAGTCTTTTGCTGATGATCTTGGCAAGTGGTAGACAGTGGGAAGGATTAGAGAGTGTGTCCTGGGTTCACAACTTTGCACTGCCTGTGCCATCCTGGGCAGATGATGTAAGGTTTCTCAGCCTCACACAGTTATTATTAAGCATTCTTTTTGTGTACCCTTTAAAGCTATTTATTTATTTGTTCTTTTGGCTGCACCGAGCCTGCATTGCTGCGTGCAGGCTTCTCTAGTTGCGGCAAACAGGGGCCCCTGGAGGCGCGATGTACTGGCTGTTGCATGCAGTGGCTTCTCGCAGTGCAGAGCACAGCCTCTAGGGTGCACAGGCCTCAGGAGTCGCAGCCCACCAGCAAAGCATGTGGAATGTTCCCCGACCAGGGGTTGAGCTGGTGGCCCCTGCACTGTAAGGCAGATTCTTAACCACAGGACCATCAGAGAAACCCAAACTATTCTTATCCTGCTGCATGGCACTTGGGAATCAACAGTAAAGGAGACAGACAAGCTCCACAGTCTCTACAGTCTAGTGAGTGAGGCTTGATGATCTCATATGTAAAATGGGTATGGTCACCACCAAGCCCCCACATATGTTCCTCCTCCTTCTCCGCCCTCTCTCTCACTGATCAGGACCACCTTCCAGAAACCACACAACCATCCAGGACACAGAACCAAATGCTCTCAAGTCCTGTTTACTCCTAATTCGTCTTATTTTTAAAGCCCATTCCCTCCTCTCCACCCCACAAACTTTGTCCCAGCAGTCCTCACTGATTTTCCTGTGGCAGCCTGCCGCTAGCATCTCAGCCTGCATTCTTTGTTCTCTTCCATCTAATTGGCTCACTTCTTCCAAAGTGAACTTTCTAGATTAAAAATCAGACTATCAGTTGGGTTGCCCTTGGCTGCAAAATAACACAGAAGCTGCAACTTCTGTTAGAACACACTCTGTAATCCTTCCCAGCGCACCGTCTACCACTTGCCAAGATCATCAGCAAAAGACTGCCTCTCAGGTTCCGAAGCAGAGGAAGGAACTCTTACTGGAAGATGCGCAGTCAGGATGGACTCACTCCCTCAGGTCACCTTAACAGAGCATTTAGAACAGTAGTAAGGGGATTTTTTAAATTTACTTTAAAAAGGAGCCCTGGAGTAGGTGGTTACAGAACACTTAATTTAGTCATCAGTCATATCAAGTGTCTTGGTTCTTCACGTCTTTCCACTGAGCCATCATCAGCATGAATTCTGTCTTCAGGCTTGTTCCCTTGTGGTCCCAAGATGGCTGCAGTTGTTGCAGGCAACAGATTCTCACACAGTGTACCGCAATGAAAGTGTGAATGTCCATAATTGCTGGCCCTTATAACAGTGAGGCAGGCTCATCCAGAAGCTTTAAAGCCAGTTGTTCCTCAATTTCACTGGCCCAAATTGTAACATGTTTGTGGCAATAAAGTGGAATTACCAAAATTGGATTATATTGATTAAATTTTACTTCCTGGGTCTAGGGTGGAGCCCTGTTGCTGCTGCTGCTGCTAAGTCGCTTCAGTTGTGTCCTACTCTGTGCAACCCCAGAGATGGCAGCCCACCAGGCTCCCCGGTCCCTGGGATTCTCCAGGCAATAACACTGGAGTGGGCTGCCATTTCCTTCTCCAACGCATGACAGTGAAAAGTGAAAGTGAAGTTGCTCAGTCGTGTCCGACTCTTGGCGATCCCATGGACTGCAGCCCACGAGGCTCCCCCATCCATGGGATTCTCCAGGCAAGAGTACTGGAGTGGGGCCCAGTCTTCCCTGGAGACACAGTCTCCTGATGTGTGAGAATAACTGGATTCTTTAGGAAGATCAGGGTTCCCACTTGTGAGCAGCGAAGAGTAGCTGCATGTTTAATCATGTCTCCTCCTTGCGTAAAACCCTTCATTGCCTCCCATTGTTTTCCATGGCAGGCCTTTGCTTAGCCTGAGATTCAAGGCCCTTCTGCTCTCACCCCAGGCTGCTGTGCAGCCTCCCCTCTCATGGCCACCCCATTTTTCTGTCCATCTCTTATTCGTACAAGTCTCATTCACCCAGCTTCCAGTGCTCCTGCACTCTCACCTTCCTTGCCACTGGGCCTGCCTCGTTCTGTCTTCTTCACCAGTGAATTCCTACTCGCCCATGATTCAGCCCCCTGTTCTCTTCTCACAAACCTTCTTCAATCCCTAGCTGGCTGGGTGAGTAAACCCTGGATGTGTTCTCATAACCCCCTGTTCACCTCTTCTCATGGCAGTTACCCGTTTAGAGCTGTGATTGCCAATTCCTCATTTCCAGCATCTAAGGAGTGCCTGGCCCTGAACTGATTACATTTGACTTCCTGGGTCTAAGGTGGAGCCCAGACCAAATGGCCTGAATGGCCTGAATCAAATGCTGAGTCAGCACCATCTACGTTTGTAGGAAGAGTGTGATGTTGTACAAGAGGTTTGTAAACTGAAATGCCATGAGTTGTGACTACTGTAGTAATAACTTTGCTTCATCAAGCTGTCCTGTTATGTATTGTTTTTAAAATCACATTTTAATTTCTTTCATTTTTTAGGAATAGTCCAGACTCCATAGTGTAGTACCAAATATTCAGATTACTCAGAATTTCTCATATTTTCCATTTTGCTTCTTTCTGATACCTTATATGGCATTAAGCAGAACTAAATTAAAATGTTTTATTTCTACATTTCCAAAGACCTTTCTTCTAAAGTTTTCCAAGAAAGGAGAAGATCAGGGCATGAGTAGAAATGTACAGTAAATTGAAGGTTCAGCCTCTGGGCCCAGGGCTCATATGTTTTCCAGTCCCAGATGGAATAGTGCGATGTAGTAGTTCTATGTCCCCTGCTGTCCCTAATGAAAAGATGCCTCCTTTATGGATAAAAAAAAAAAACATAACAACCAGCACTAGTGACGTATGACCGGAGAAGGCAATGGCACCCCACTCCAGTACTCTTGCCTGGAGAATCCCATGGATGGAGGAGCCTGGTGGGCTGCAGCCCATGGGGTCGCGAAGAGTCGGACACGACTGAGTGACTTCACTTTCACTTTTCACTTTCACCCACTGGAGAAGGAAATGGCAACCCACTCCAGTGTTCTCGCCTGGAGAATCCCAGGGACGGGGGAGCCTGGTGGGCTGCCGTCTATGGGGTCGAACAGAGTCGGGCACAACTGAAGCGACTTAGCAGCAGCAGTGATGTGTGACAGAGTGATGCTGCGTGGTGAGTAGACTTCACACCACTGGGAACTTGAAAAGGACACTCCCTGGTTTGTTACTATAACCCTCATTTATATAGTCCAGCAGTTTCACTCCATCAGCAAGCCTGTCTTGAGTGCTGATTATAAACCAGGCACTCTGGACACTGAGACTAGAGCCTGAAAAAGACCAGCTATCTGCCCTTGTGGAGTTTACAATGTAATGAGGGGTACAGAGAGGGCAGTAGGAAGAGACAAAATGTAACAAATCCAGAATGGAAACAAACAAACATTAGGGAGTGATAAGGGTAATACAGAGAATTATAGCAGTGGTATCACAAGAGAAATGACAATTCCTCTGATTTTCCAGGAAGAACAGAATTCTGTGGGATGGAGAAGGAGTACATTCCACATGAAAAGATGAGGATAACCATGACTGTAGAGATGAAAAAGTTTAGCAGGTTCTTGAAATGATGAGTAGTCTGATTTGGCCACCCCTTCAGGGATCACAGGCTTCCCTGGTGGCTCAGATGGTAACAAATCTGCCTGCAATGTGGGAGACATGGATTTGATCCCTGGGTCAAGAAGATCCCCTGGAGAAGGAAGTGGCAACCCACTCCAGTATTCTTGCCTGGAGAATTCCATGACAGAAGAGCCTGGTGGGCTGCAGTCCATGGGGTGGCAAAAAGTCAGACATGACTGATCAGCTAACACCACTAGTACTCAGGGATCAGAGCCTTGTCACAGCGAAGGGTCTTGCATAACTCAGTGAAGCTATGAGCCATATAGTGCAGGGCCCATCCAGGACAGATGGGTCATAGTGAAGAGTTTTGACAAAACGTGCTTCACTGGGGAAGGAAATGGCAACCCCTTCCAGTATTCTTGCCTGGAGAACCCCATGAATAATATAAAAAGGCAAAAAGATGTAACACTGGAAGATGAGCCCCCCAGGTAGGAATGTGTCCAAGATGCTACTGGGGAGGAGCAGAGGACAATTACTAGCAGCTCTAGGAAGAATGAAGGGTCTGGTTGAAAGAAGAAACAGTACTCAGTTGTGGCTGTGTCTGGTGGTGAAAGCAAAATCTGATGCTCTCAAGAGCAATATTGCATAGGAATCTAGAATGTTAGGTCAACTGAATCAAGGTAAACTGGATATGGTCAAGCAGGAGATGGCAAGAGTGAACACTGATACTTAAATGGAGAATCAGAGAATTTGATTCAAATGACTATTGTAACTACTATTGTGGGCAAGAATTCCTTAGAAGAAATGGAATAGCCCTCATAGTCAACAATAGAGTCCAAAATACAGTACTTGGGTGAAATCTCAAAAACGACAGAATAGTTTCATTTTGTTTCAAAGACAAGCCATTCAACATCACAGTAATCCATGTCTATGCCCCAATCACTAACACTGAAGAAGCTGAAATTGACCAGTTCTATGAAGACCTACAATGGCACCCCACTCCAGTACTCTTGCCTGGAGAATCCCATGGATGGAGGAGCCTGGTGGGCTGCAGTCCATGGGGTCTCGAAGAGTTGGACACGACTGAGCAACTTCACTTTCACTTTTCATTTTCATACACTGGAGGAGGAAATGGCAACCCACTCCAGTGTTCTTGCCTGGAGAATCACAAGGATGGGGGAGCCTGGTGGGCTGCTGTCTATGGGGTTGCACAGAGTCAGACATGACTGCAGTGACTTAGCAGCAGCAGCAGCATGAAGACCTACAAGACCTTCTAGAACTAACACCAAAAAAAGATGTCCTTTTCATCATAGGGAATTGGAATGCAAAAGCAGGTAATCAAGAGGTACACGGAATCGCAGGGAAGTTTGCCCTTCCAATAGAAAATGAAGCAGGGCATAGTCTAACAGAGTTTTGTCAAGAGAACATGCTGGTCACAACAAACACCCTTTTTCAACAGCACAAAAGATGACTCTACACAGGGACATCAACAAATGGTCAATACCGAAATCAGATTGATATATTCTTTGCAGCCAAAGATGGAGAAGCTCTATACAGTCAGTAAAAATAAGACTTGGAGCTGACTGGCTCAAATCATCAGCTCCTTACTGCAAAACTCAGGCTTAAACTGAAGAAAGTAGAGAAAACCACTAGACCATCCAGTGAAAGTGAAATTCTCTCAGTCCTGTCCAACTCTTCATGACTACAGGGACTATACAATCCATGGAATTCTCTAGTCCAGAATACTGGAGTGGGTAGTCTTTCCCTTCTCCAGGGGATCTTCCCAGCCCAGAGATCGAACCCAGGTCTCCCACATTGCAGGTGAATTCTTTACCAGCTGAGCCATTGAGGAAGTCCTGACCATCCAGGTATGATCTAAGTCAAATTCTTTGTGATT
>SJYC01063148.1:0-11749 GCA_006408675.1 Madoqua kirkii
AGAAGAGACTGGTCATTCTCATGCATTTATCCTTCCATACAAATGTTAAAATGCCTTGCTACTTGCCATGGAGTTTTACGGTGTTTGGGGCATCCTTGTATATTTACTTGGGGACCGGTGTTGCTGTGGTGACAGCAGGGTCCTGTGGCTCAGGTTGCGTAGGTTTCCTCGCCGTCGTGAAGAGTGTGCGCAGTCTTACACTTTTGCTCTAAGGTTTACTCCTTGGTGCTTTGCTACTTTTGCTAATGTAGACTTTGCATGATTCTTCTGTCAAATATCCAGCTGGATTTTGGCGTTTTGGAAAAGAAACCCCCTATACCATGTCAACCAGGGGAAAAAAAAGAAGCACAGCTAAGAAGGTGAGTTGCACTTTATTTCACAAACAAACCGAGGACTTAATCCCAGGAGGCAGCATCTCAGATAACCCTGAGAAAATATTCCAAAGAAGCAAGGAGGGGGAAGAGCCAGGATATTTAGGAGTTTTTACAATGAATACCAGATAGTGGGAACATCAAACAATTACTGTAAATTAAATGAAACCAGATATATCAAGTTAAGGAATTTAGCACTGTTCTATGTATGAGCAGATGCAAAGTCTGGGCTCACTGAAATCATTCCTTTGATGTGCACCTTAGCTATTTGGGGCCCCTGTTCTAGGCTTGTCATCCTGAGTCTCCTCAGGGTGCCGCGTGGGAGGGTGGCTGACTGCTAGATGGGGGGCATCCTGCCTCCATCCTGAGTTTCCCCAGGGCTCACCCCCCAGCAGCTGTAATATGATGGCTCAATGGTGGCGACATTCTTTGTTTACTGACAAGGCAGCAATATTTTATCATTGACAACCACCATCTGGGCACCACTTTGCACTAGGTTCAGGGATTCCCAGCTGACATTCTGTTTCTCTAAGTAGAAAATCATAGAAATGGTAGTTACCCCTCCGCGCTCACCTGATCTAGTCTCTATAAATCTCTCTTTTTTTTCTTGTCTTAATGCATTGACAGCAATCACTAGCACGATGGAGCCCACAGAGATGAAATGGGTGTTCTAGACTCATTGCCAAATTGTGAGAACACGTCTATTGTTTCAGAGTTAAATGCGGTATAAACTCAAGTTTCTGAGAAACAAACTTCAGGAGGTTGAGGAAACGTTCTGTTTGCAGTTTGCCAGGAGGGTTTGGTACTCTAATTGTGTGGAGCTTTTTATCAAATGCTTTTCCACATCTAATGAAATACTCATAGAGTTTTCTTTCAATCTGTGCATGTGGTGATCTATACAGACAGATTTCCGAAATTTCAGGAACAATAAGAGTCTGTCATGGAAACCATCACTACTTAATATTGTACCAGCCCATTTGTTAATGCAAATAGATTAGCAGGACAAACAGAAGTATAAAAACTGGAAAGAGGAAGGTAACCGACTGCCAGGTGATGTGCTTGTGTGTCTAGAAAGCCCAAGAAAATCACTTAGAGGTTAACTATGAATGGTAGACAACTGGTGACTCATAAGAAGATAAACACCGAGTTACTGAAAAATAGATAAATAAATTTCTAGAGTGAAAAATGAACACAAATAAAAGTAGTTTAGGAAACTGTCTTTCATACATACGTAAGCGGCAAGCAGCTACAGGCCCTAAAGCAGGTAAAGAGTCAATTGGAATATGAGCAAGATAATACAACCCTTGCAACGCTTAACAGGCAGGTGCAGGGCCTTCTCCAGGAGAGCTTCCAGAGCCTTTTGGGGATCTCCTAGCAACTTGGCTTCCCAGGTGGCGTTATTGGTAAAGAACATGCTTGCCAGGGCAGGAGACGAGAGCCGTGGGTTTGACCCCTGGGTTGGGAAGATCCCCTGGAGTAGGAAACGGCATCCCACTCCAGTCCTGGAAGATTCCGTGGACAGAGGAGTCTGGTAGGCTACAGGCCATGGGTTCGCAAAGAGCCAGACACGACTGACTGATCAGGCACGCAGCCACTCAAAGGAGGACAGAGCCTAAGCCTCTGATAGGAACCCGATGTGAAAACGCCGGTTTCCTCAGGAGCAACTATCAGTGGGATATTTTAAGAATTCACAGGAAAGCGTAAGCAACATAAATGCTGCTATCTTCACCACGCTGCAGAGCTCAGCGCAGGGGGGTCAGCACGTTCCCTTTGCTGGGCAGCCTCTACACCGTCATCTCCAGAGCCTTCTCGTCTTCCCACACTGAACCTAAATCCTCATGAAGCACTTACCCCCACGCCAGTGCGTGGCCCCACTGTCTAGTCCAGTCTCCACGGGGCCCCACGTGGGTGGAATCACACAAGATCTGTCCTGTGGGATCTGGAGTGGGGGCGGTGGTGAGGGGCCCTGGGGTTTCCAGGGGAAAGACCACAGTGTCACTGTCCCCTGTCCCCCTGCCCATAGGTTAGAAACAGGGCATCTGCCCATGCTGGGGGGGGGCGTTGGCTGCGGAAGGATGGGGTGGCTCCCCGGGCCAGAGTGGGTGGTGCTCGGTGACGTCCTGTGGGCTCCCGTACTAAGTGCTCCTCCAACACAGGCAGCTGCATAAGCAGATTTGGCCCGGTGGACGTTTGCCTGCGGGCCTGATGGGGCACGCACACCCTCGGGCACCCCTGGGGCCGAGCCTCTGGTCCCAGCCAGGAGGGAAAAGAAGGAGGGATCCAACTCTTACCCATGTGTGAGGGGCTGACCATTTCTGTCTTGTTAACCCTTTGCTCTCCACAAACTCCTCGAAGGTTCTCAGGACATGTGGGCTCTCCTGCGGGGATCAGACTGCAGGGGACAGGTAGACGTGGGTCTGGGCAGCCGAGCGGGCCGGCCACGTATCCTCAGGACTCTGGCCTGCTTTCCTCGGGGGTGCCAACAGATGGGGCCTTCCCCACCCACATGTCCCGAGGAGGCCAAATGGTGGGGCATGCAGTCTGAAGTGGGGACGCTGAGGGGATATCAGGGGCTGGGGGCCACTGAGGCCCCATGGTCTGAGTTACGGGAGGCACCCAGACGGCATCCTCTCCCTGGGTCTTGCTGCCCAGCCTGGCCTGGCTGCGCTGGGACCCAGTGGGCACAGAGGCTAAGGGCATGGCAGAGACTGTCCCTGCTGGGCACATCAGGGGTGCACAGAGGGATGGTCTGGACACTCAGAGATCCTTGGGAGAAACAGGCAAGCTGGTTGTCAGAGCATCACAGCTGCAAAATGGGGACGCGGCTTGGCCGGGGTCACTGCTGTGCCAAGGTCGAGGGCAGGGCTTCCTGACCCCGTTCGTCTGGTGCACAGTGAGGAGCAGCATCCACCCACCAGGTGCCTGGACCGCCTCCCTCCCTGGTCACGGCAACCACGGACATCTCCCAGCATCGCCCAGGGCCCCAAGGGACCCCGTTTGGAACCCCTCGATCCAGGGCATGACCAGACCAGAGGTCAACTGAAGAAGGATGGGACGGAGGGCCATGGAAGAGGTGGGTATTTGAGCCAGAAGTGGGTGCCGGACAATGGGAATGGTTACACGAGGTGGTGGACGGGAGCCGTCGAGAGAGCTTGCAAATCCCTCTCCCGAAGGCAAGCTTTGCGCAGTCGGGGACCAAGACTCCCCGAGCCAGACCCCTGGACCTCAGAAAGTGCTGGCGCTCCGACAAGCGCAGCCATGTGGAAGTAGGTCCCGTCCATCCTGCCCTGGGAGTGCACGACCACGTACCCCTTCCCCGGCAGGAAGTCTGTAGAGATGCTGTGCCTCCACCCTGCGGGCGGCACGAGGACCCTCAGGGCCTCAGCCCCACCCCCACCCCCATCTGCTTCGGGGGGAAATGGGCACTGGCTGCTCACAGGTGCCGAAGTCGCCACGGTTCGACCCTCCGCTCAGGTCAGCTTGTACTGCAGGCGTCCGATGGGCTCCCTGGAAGGCAGGAGTTACAGACGGGTGCCCGGACACAGTGCAGCCAGGCCGCCTAGCCCTCCCACCCAGCCAGCCCCTGTTCCCACCCAGGATCTTGGACCCTGCCTGCTGGGCTCCCAGAGCCCCTCCCTGAAGCCCTGGAGTGAGGTCCCCACCACAAGGTCACCTCGTTCAGACAGGAGAAGCAGGTGGGGGGTCAGGTCGAGGTTTGGTGTGCTGGCCGCACATTGCACAGCCCAGCCGCAGACCTCGGCCACGTCCCAAAGGCCCTTGGCCGCCCGGCCCGTCCTTCCCCGTGATGGCCGGCTTCCCATGGCCGGCTTGCCCCTTTCCTGTGTTCTCAGGGGGTCCCAGCCAGGAGGGAAGCCAGGTAGGGCAGGGTCAGAAGGACCCCGCACTGACTTCCAGGACAATTTGGGGCAGTTTTTGCCCCAAACGAATGAGGCTCAGACCACTCTCTCCCGGAGCTGGGGTGGTCCCGGTAGGGGTCTGTCTCAGACCTCCCAGTCCTTCACATCGTCTGCAGCCTCAGCCTTGGATCCACCTGGCTCCTGCCCCGTCTGCTCACTGACCCCAGAGCCCTGAGCACAGGCCCCTGTGGCCGCCTGGGAACCAGACCTGGGCCAGGCTGCGGCTTCCAGGGGAGGCGGTGCATGAGGCCCGCAGCGGGCAGTGGACGGGCTCCCGCGGTGCTCATGTCGGGCTGGGCGAGGTCCCCGTGGTTTAATCGGCCTGGGGGGGTGAGGCCACAGGATCAGGGCTTCAGGAGGCTGCTGTCCAGCAGGGAGGGACTGGGCCAAGGGCTCCAGCGGGAGGCGGGCCTGTTTCCCATGCGGAGGGTCGGGACCGGGGACCCAACAGCGGGTGAGGGAAGGTGTGGGAGAGGGGTGCCCAGCTGACGTCCTGACCTGCACCTTGCCCAGGCTGTTCATCCCAAACTGGAGGCGGGCAGGGGGTGTCCCTGCTTCTCCTTGGGGAGTGCCCTGTTTCCTGCCCATCGCCTGATATACAAGTCTCCTAAAAGCCGGATTGGGGTTGGGCTGGTCCGTGAGCAAGGGTGGGGTTAGCCAGGGCATGACCTGGCCTGCCTTGGCTGTCTCAGTACAGGCTTGGCCAGCTCCTGGAGAAGGCAGACACACGGGGGCATGGTGGGCAGTAGGGGACGGGTGCCCCTGGTCAGGAGGGGATGCGAGTGCCTGATTGGTCACTAGGGGGCGTGGGGCACCTGGACCAGCTGCCTGCATGCCCAGAGGCACTGAGGATGGGGTGAAGGCAGCAACGATGAGGCGGAGGCTACACCGGACACCCCAACCCCGGTGACAGGTCCCCGGCGGTGGAGGGCGTTTCCAGGGCCGATAAATCTTAACTGAGCTTTGAAGAGTCACAAGCTATTGGCACAAATGCGTGGTTTTCACATAGACCTTCACGCACTAGCCTCTCCCTGCAAAGTGGACGGTCAGACTGGATGCCCCTCGGATGAGCGGAGAGAAGTTTCTGGGAACCACAGCCTGAGACGGAAAGAAACAGGACCGGGGCTGGGCAAGACCCCTCATCAGGAGCCGTCTGTCTGAGGCCTCGCAAAGCCCCGCTGCCCTGGGCCCTGAAGGAAGCCCTCTCCTTTGCCTGAGACGTCCCCAAAGACACAGACAGGGGACCCTGGCCAAGTCCGCCCGGGGCGGGAGCAGCAGGACTGGGACCCTAGCCCAGCGCAGGCGCCTGACCTGGGCCATGCTCGTCCCACGACCCCGCCCTCTCAGAGCCCCTCACCCCCTGAGCGCTGGTGGGGGTCAGCTGGGGCCCCTGGGCCCCCAGCACGGAGAGCAGACCCAGCCCGGCCATCAGGAGGAGCAGCTGCCGGCCTGCGTATCCGCGTCCGCTCCAGGGACGCCTGGCCTCCAGGTCACCCATTTATCCCTGGACCGGCGGCCCCACCCCCTCCCCTTCACAAAGGCCCCTCAGTCTGGCGGGGTGGGAGGGGTGACATTATTTTCTTTGGATCCTGTGAATGGAGGTTCTCCATCGAGTCATTATCTCGCATGACTCTTGGGTCGGACAAGTCCAGAGAAGCCTTGTCTGGGAGGAGAATGTTATCAGAACAGGAAGTAGTGTCTCTGGGTTCAGAGCCAGGAGATAAGACAGCGGCTTCCTTGTGCTCCCCCCTCCCGCCCTGTGGCCTTCACCGCACCAACCCCGGGAAGCCTGGAGCCACCCTGATCCCCTGAGGCCCCTGGAGAGCCAGTCCCCATCCAGGTTCCAGCTCCTGCCTTGGAGTTGATGCCCCGATATCCCCAGACCTCCTGAGCCCCAAGTGCAGCCTCAGGACAGCTCTAAGCACCTCCTCCAGGCTGCCCACTGGGCCTATCTTGCCCCTGCCCTCCAAGCAGCTCCCTTGCCCATCTCAGCCTGGATCGGCCTTCCTGTGCTCTGGTCAGTACCCCAGAGGATCTGAGAGGCCTCGCTGAGCCTCTGGAACCTTCTCTGCTCCTCTCACAGCCTGAGCCCTCTTCCCTCCCCCCAAACCCACCTCCTCCCCCGTCGTTGCTGCTCCTCCCTGGTTCCAGCTCCGAGCTGCTGGGGTGACTCCACCAACCGAAACACAGAGGTCTCGCTTCCCCAGCCCGCATTCTTCTGCCTTTTTGCACCCAGAACTTTCCACCTAAGTTTAAATGGCATTGTCTCACTCCCTTGCACCTGCGTGTATGTCTGTGTTTGTGCACTTATGTGTGTCCATATATGCATGTATGTACGTGTGTGTTCACAGGTGTCCGCATGCTCACCTGTGTGTGTAAGCTTACACGCACAGGTGTGCATGGATATGCGTCTGTGTGAGAGGGTATATCTGTATATGTCTGGGTGTGCCTGTGTACATGTGTATGTACATCTATCCATGTGCATGTGTGTCTGTGAGTGTGTGTGAGTGTGTCTGCCTGTGCACAGATAGGGGAAGGCTCCAGACCATTCCCACACTGCACAGCTCTTAACTCCACTGGTAAGTGGTCCCATCCCATCCCCCCCAGACCCCAGAACCTTCTATGACCCCACCCCTGACCGTGCAGCCACCCTGCTGGGGGCGCATCACCCTGATGTCACGATGAAGCCGCGGCTCCCCTCCTGGGAGGTCCCCCCGCTGCTCCCGAGGGGCTCAGCCCTTCTGTGTCTCCCTCACTTTGTGGCTTCTCAGACACAGTGGCCCCTCCTCTCTGTCAGATGGCAGGAAGGAACGTCTGCTCCATGCAGTCAGCTTGGAGTGGACGCTGCCCCTGAGAGGCCCTGGAACTGTCCCTCTCACTGACCCTGGCAGTGTGGGCTGTGTGCCCTTCCCTGCCAGGCGACGCCCAGGTGAGGCTTGTGGTGAAGCCCTGAAGGTGTGGCTGGACCAGGGGGCCGGTCAGCTCATCGTGAGATGGAGACGACCCTGGTGATCCGGGGCCCAGTGCCATCACCCCTGATATGGGGAGAGGGCGAGAGGGACCGGACAAGGAGGACGTGGGGTGGGCCGTCAGAGGACTCAGGGCAGGGGCTCCACAGGACGCTGTGGGTTCTGAAAGTGGACGGAGGGGCCACAGGCCGTGGGGCTGGCAGCTCTAGAGCCGGGAAGGAGAGCAGGCAGGCTCTGCCCAGAGCCGGAGGAGGAGCAGGTGCGCCGGTCTGCAGGCAGATGGTGTGAGTGAAGCACGTCAGCCCCTTCAGGAGGGCGTCAGCTGGCCACTCACGAGGGGCAGGGCTCAGGAAAGGCCAGGGTGGGAGTGGTCTCTAGCAGGAGCTGGTCCAGGCTTTGCAGGACTGAAGGCAGGAGCCTCAGGTGGGCTTTCAGAGTGGGTGATTCAGCCTGAGATGAGAGGCTCGCCCGTGGGCATGACAGTGGTCTGTGTGAGTGTGTCTGTGTGCCCCTGGGTGTGTGTCTACGTGCACACACACAGTGTGGATGGTTTAAAATAGCAGAAATATGTCCTGGCACAGTTGGGAGGCCAGGCCTCTGAAATGAAGCTGTTGTCAAGATAACACAGTACGGGTCCAGAACCAGTGATGCCTGAGGCCACAGCCCAGGGTCTGAAGGCCCAGCATGACCAGCGGACCAGGCTCTTCCTAAAGCAGGGGTGGGGGTGTCCCCCGCCGACCACTGCCCCCTGGTTCCTGTGCATGGATCCAGTCAGAATGTCCAGATTCCCGTGAATCTCATTGAACTGTTTTTCTGTTTAAATCGTCTAGAGTCCTATCCGGTATTTGTAGTTAAGAATCCTGACTAGTGGTCCAGTGGCTAAGACTCTGCCCTCCAATGCAGGGGGGCTGGGCTCGATCCCTGGTCGGGAAACTAGATTCCACATGCTGCGACTAAGACCCATCAAAGCCAAATAAATGATGAATGTTGCCGTGGTTTGTGCTGCCCCTGTAGTCGTGTCCAACTCTGTGTGACCCCGTGGACTGGACCTCGCCAGGCTCCTCTGTCCATGGGGATTCTCCAGGAAGAATACTGGAGTGGGCTGCCATGCCTTCCTCCAAGGGGTCTTCCCAACCCAACGATTAAACCTGCGTCTCTTGTGTCTCCTGCGTTCTTTACCACCAGCGCACCTGGGAAGCTCTTTTTTGGTTGCTATATATATTATATATATTTATATATATGTATTTAGCCAAGGTCCATTTAGTCAAGGCTACGGGTTTTCCTGTGGTCACATATGGATGTGAGAGTTGGACTGTGAAGAAGGCTGAGCGCTGAAGAATTGGTGCTTTTGAACTGTGGTGTTGGAGAAGACTCTTGAGAGTCCCTTGGACTGCAAGGAGATCCAACCAGTCCATTCTAAAGGAGATCAGACCTGTGTGTTCTTTGGAAGGAATGATGCTAAAGCTGAAACTCCAATACTTTGGCCACCTCATGTGAAGAGTTGACTCATTGGAAAAGACTCTGATGCTGGGAGGGATTGGGGGCAGGAGGAGAAGGGGACGACCGAGGATGAGATGGCTGGATGGCATCACAGGCTCAATGGACGTGAGTTTGAGTGAATTCCAGAGATGGTGATGGACAGGGAGGCCTGGCATGCTGCAGTTCATGGGGTTGCAAAGAGTTGGACACGACTGAGTGACTGAACTGAACTGAACTGACTAGACAGACCTTTGTTGGCAAAGTAATGTCTTTGCTTTTCAATATACTATCTAGGTTGCTTATAACTTTCCTTCCAAGGAGTTAGCATCTTTTAATTGCATGGCTGCAGTCACCATCTGCAGTGATTTTGGAGCCCAAAAAGATAAAGTCTGACACTGTTTCCACTGTTTCCTCATCTATTTCCCATGAAGTGATAGGACCAGATCCCATGATCTTAGTTTTCTGAATGTTGAGCTTTAAGCCACCTTTTTCACTCTCCTCTTTCAGAAACTTTCATCAAGAGGCTTTTTAGTTCCTCTTCACTTTCTGCCATAAGGGTGGTGTCATCTGCCTGGCTTACCTGGCCCAAAAGAAGTGCAGACCAGGACTCGAGTCCGTTCTCCAGCTTTATTCCTTGCAGCTAAACGAAGTGAACCGCCCATCCTGAAGAATGGATAGCCGTATGTGGTCCAGCCGCAGCGGTGCACCTTCGTCCATAAAGGGAATGTGGTTCTGCCACATGGAGGAGCCTGAAACGTCACGCTGGGTGAACGAGGCACACAAAGGCCACCTGTGACACGACTTCACTGATAAGAAACATACAGAGGAGGTAAATGCGTGGAGATAGCATCTCCATGGGGGGTATCTGGGTGTCTCCAGTGGTGGTCTCCAGGATTTGGGGGTGGGGGAGGAGGAATGGGGGAGTGATTGCTCATAGGGTGAGGAGCATTTCCAGGGTGATGAAAATGTTCTGGAATGAGGTGGTGGAGGGGGTGAGGCGGGGAGGCTGTGCCTCCCAGAAGCAGGGGAGGGCCACCTGGAAGGTCTGAGCTTGACGGGGAGCAAAGGTGCCGTGGCCCGTGCTCTTTCCTGGCTACGGTGGCCTGGGCAGCCCACTGCCTGTGGGCTGGGACCCCTGGAGGCTGACCCAAGAAGAAGAGGGGGTGGAGGTGGGCAGACCCTGCAGGGCCAGCCCCTTGGGTGTGGGTCTTGTCCGCCTGCTGAGTGCACAGCGAGGCCTTGGACGTGCCATGGACGCTGACCCGGGTTTCCAGGGAGGAGAGCAGCGAGATCCAGAGGATTCTCCCCGACACCTTCGAACCAGAAGTGCAGGTCGGGCTGCTCCTCACATGGATGAGGTGCTGCCGTGCGAGCGACCTGGAGTGGACGCAGGCTGGCCGCCTCACGCGGTATGCAGGTGGGAAGGAAAGGCTGGGTCTCCCCACCCCTGGGGGGCCTCAGCAGGGAAGGGCAGTGGCCAGGAGACCTTGAGGGTCAGTCCAGCCCGTGGACCCCTGCCAGAGCCAGGTCCAGATGGGGCCAAGCCCAGTGGTTGATGGCGGGACACAAGCCCCGGGACACAGCCACCTGAGGTCCTCCTGGTCTCTCCCGCGGGACACGCACTTATAGGATTCTATTCAGATCCTGCTACCCCCAGCTCATTTTGCCCTGACCATCCTCCCCACAGCCCCCAGCCCAGCGCAAAGCTGGACCCCTCCAGGCAGGCCCAGGGTGGTTGAGGAACGGATGACACTGGGGCAGAGCCAGGCTTGGTTCCCAGACAGAGGAGAGAGTCTCCGGGGGCCCCCAGCTCGGCCCGGGTTTCCCCAGCTGAGGTGGGGGGAGGCCTCCTGGGCAGGTCTGAGCAGGACAGTCACCAGGCAGGTCTTCGCACCCCCACAAGTCAGCCCCGAATATCAGGACTCTGAGCCCTGGCCCTGCCAGCTCCCGGCCGCTTCTCTGCCTCCCAGGGGAGAGCCAGATCAGAGGGGGCCCATCGCTTAGGGACAGGTCAGTACCAAGTGGACAGATGGTGCCCGTCCTGGATCCCAAGACAGGAGCCCAAAGACCAGGCAGCCTTCACCATGACCCCCGGTTGGGCTCCTGGCATGACGGTCTTGCACCGTTGCAGGGACAGTGGGGCTGGGAGAGTTGTCACGACAGAAAGTGGACATATGCCACCAAGGCCTGCGATGATCTGGGCCCCAGGAGCCCCCACATTGATGAGAGGCTCACACCGCAGGGGGTCCCCTGCCTGGTGTCTCCTTGTCAGTAAGGAACACTCCGAGTGCCCAGAACCTGGTATCTCCAAGTGGAGCCTGCTGTGTCCAGGAGGGCCTGGGAGAGCTGGCTGCCCCCCCGGAGACTAGGGGACCTGAGACTCGGGGAATCTCACCGACCCTGTGTGGAGGGACCCTTTGTCCCCAGTCTCCAGGGAGGCTGGGCTGGGACCCTCCTCCCACCACGAGAAAGGAGACCCTGGTCGCCATGGCTGGCTGTCAGGCGGCACGTCGCCCCAGGGGGATCTGGGGAAACGGCGGGGTCAGCGTCAGAAGAGGCCAGAGGTCCCTGCTGACACGGTCCCCTTCTCAGGGGCAGCGCCCATGTGCAGCCAGGCCTGGATGGGGGACCAGCAGAGTCGTCCGGGTCTGGGGCCCAGTGTCGGGCCGTCCTTGTCCTGTGCGTCTGGGCCAGCCTGGCCCCCTCACTCCCACCTTGACTTCCAGCTTGTGGGGGCCCAGGGGGCCGAGTGATCCCCACCTGCACACGTGTCCCCACCTGGGCCTGGGGCTGACCTTGACACTCTCACACCTTCCCCAACCACGGGACCACCCAAAGCCTGTGCTCCTGGGCATCAGACCCCTCCTCCCAACCACACAACCACCCAAACCTGCACTAGTGGGCATCACGTCCCTCTCCCATCCTCATGACCACCCAAACCTGAGCTTGTGGGCATCATACCTGCAGAGACCCCCTGGGACCTCGGGCAGAGCTGCCAGCACCTGCTTCTCCC